>JAPERH010001156.1:0-10709 GCA_030411535.1 Beauveria australis
CCCCCCCCCCCCCCCCCCCCCCCGCCCCCCCCCACCCCCCCCCCCACCCCCCCCCCCGCGCCAGCCCCCCCCCACCCCCCGCCGCCCGCCACCACCCCCCCCCGACCCCCGCCCCCCCCCCCCCCCCCCCTCAACCCTTGTAGTGACCTTCAAGACCTGTAGCTGCGCTGTGGCTGGTCAGTGTTGGCAGTGTTGAATGGTTGCAGACAGCTGTTGGATCGGCAGCAGCCATGTCACATTCAGACAATGGGCCATGGACCATGGCGTTCCGCAAGTGAAACCACCAAAGACATGTGGCTTTTATTAGAAAACATGCAGATTTTTTTCCTCTTCATTTTAAAACATCTATGCCCTTCCTGGTCGTCACCAACAAACATACGGATTCCTTGGTCATTAAATGCGCCCGCAGAATTTAGTTATAGCGCACCACATGCACCAAGCCCTGTGCACTCCACTGTCGTCCACTGGCGCCCGCCATCGAAAATCTTCTTTTTTAGCCTCGCTGTGTTTTTGCCTCGCTGCCCTTGTCAACAGCTAGGAACTCTTGTACAGAGTACGGATACCGCCCATTCCATTTTATTATCAGCCTGTTTTCCTCTTCTTCCGTGTCTCGTCTTATATTCGGCTCCTCCCCCGCGCCCAGCCACGTTGCACGTCTTCACAACACTATCTGTACTATTCCTCCCCGGTCGCCCTGACACAGCGACAAGACCAACACATCGCCGCAGCTGACATCTAGCCCCAACGCTTTTATTTTATAGCCATTCTATCTCATCTCAAAATTACTCTGCATAGATACTTGGGACCCGCCTCTTGTACATCTTGGCTTCTTGTGGCGTACATCCTACGCCCCCCTCCGGTCGTCTGCCTCCTCTAGGCATAGCCTCACGTGCGCACCCGCGTCGAGTTTCGACTCTTCCAACTCCCAACGACCGCCAACCTCGACGAGTCATCTCCCATCCCCTCTCTATCTCTCATACATACACGCATCACCACCTACCTCGTCCTCCCTGCCCTCCACCATGGCGGACGGTTTCGACTCCAACGGTTCCGGCAAGATGGACGCAAAGACTGATTACGCCGCCCCGCGCATGTCCACCGAAGACAATGCCGACCACTTCCTCGAGTCCCTAGGATACAAGCCCGAGCTGTCGCGCAACCGCTCTACCGCACAGGTCGCCTTCATGTCCTTTGTCCTCGCCTCGATTCCCTACGGCCTGGCCACTACTCTCATTTATCCCGTCATTGGCGGCGGCTCCGTCGTCGTCATCTGGGGCTGGGTCCTCGTCTCTCTCATCATTGTCTGCGTTGCTGCCTCTCTTGGTGAAATCACTAGCGTCTACCCAACTGCTGGAGGTGAGCCCAATTCGTTCGCACTGTTTCCGTAGTCGTTGCTAAAGTGTACAGGTGTCTACTATCAAGCATTCATGCTCGCCCCAGCCAAATGGCGCCGCATCGCCAGTTGGGTCTGCGGCTGGCTCTACGTCGTCGGAAATGTCACCATTACTCTAGCCGTCAACTTTGGTACCGCGCTTTTCTTCATTGGCTGCATCAACGTCTTTGATAAGGGTCTCGACGCTGAAGGCAACCCCATCCCCATGATTGAGGGCACCAGCTGGCAACAATTTCTCATCTTCCTCGCCATTACCTTCCTCTGCAACCTCGTCTCCTCTCTTGGAAACAAGTGGCTGCCTTGGATCGACGTAAGTTGACAAGCTTCCCCACACCGAACTATCACCGAGCACGGCACCCGGCTCCGGCCTCCGTTCCTCCGTGCACTTGATTCATGCTAACTTGCGCAGACTGCTGCCATCTTTTGGACATTTGCCGGCGTCATTGCCATTACCATTACCGTTCTCGTCATGGCCAAGTCGGGCCGTAACTCGGGCGCCTACGTATTTGGCCACTTTGAGACCGAGTCAGGCTGGCCCAAGGGCTGGTCCTTCATGGTCGGTCTCTTGCACGCCGGCTACGCCACTTCATCTACCGGCATGATTATCTCGTACGTCTCTTTGGCCGTTCAAACATTAGGGCCTTGCTACATTGGGAAATGTGCTAACACGTCACAGCATGTGCGAAGAAGTCCAGGAGCCGGCTACCCAGGTCCCCAAGGCCATGGTCGCCACCATCTTCATCAACACATTTGCCGGCCTACTCTTCCTCATCCCTCTCATGTTCGTCATGCCCGCCGGCGAAATCGCCGCCATTATCGCTTCCGGTCAGCCCGTCCCCTACATCATCAAGTCGGCTGTCGGCTCCCCCGGCGGCGCCATTGGCCTGCTCATCCCTCTCATGGTCCTCGCCCTCATCTGCGGCATCGGCTGCACCACCGCCGCCTCTCGCTGCGTCTGGGCATTTGCTCGCGACGGCGCTATCCCCGGCTCCAAGTGGTGGATCCAGGTTAACAAGAAGCTCGATGTGCCCCTCAATGCAATGATGCTCAGCATGATTGTTCAGATCGTCCTCGGTGTCATCAATTTTGGCTCCGCCGTGGCCTTTAATGCCTTTTCTGGCGTTGGCGTCATTTGTCTGACGGCGTCGTACGCCACTCCAATTGCTATCAATATGCTCACTCGTCGCACCAAAGTCGCCGATGCCCCGTTTCGTCTTGGCAAGTTCGGCTACGTTGCCAACTTTGTCGCCGTCGGTATGTTGTCGTCCCCAATTTCCAGTAAGGAATACCTGCTAATGGTCACAGCTTGGTCGCTGCTCGCCCTCCCCCTCTTCTGTATGCCTACCAACTACCCTGTCACCAAGGTCGAAAACGTCAACTTTGCCTCGGTCGTCTTTGCCGCTGCCATGACCATTTCTGCTCTGTGGTACGTTGTCTGGGGCCATCGCAACTACGCCGGTCCTCCCGTTCAGGAGCATCAGCACGTGCAATAAATCTAGGCGTGATTGGGTACTGTGCATGTTTGATTTTGGTTTAAAGCCCGGTTCAACGCGCCATTTTGCATAACTGTGGATGCGTGACCGATATATACTATACCCAGCAATTAACAAAATTCATGAACCCTTAATATCCAAAACCTCAACTAGTTACTTCGCATCCGAGCCTCAGCCCAATTCATCATACAAGTACTCATTACACTATGATTTACTCCCCAATCGACTTATACAGCCTCCTTGACCAACTCCCAGCATTTTCGCATTCCCGTACCCATCGACTCCGTGTCTACACTATCCGACCACCTTCCATCCGTCGTCCCTTCCACACCCGCCTCCTCCACGCCCTCCATTTTGAAGAGATGCACATGCATTGTAAGTTTGATGTGTGAAAACAGCCAGGGCACGCTCCCCAGCTCCCCCACATACTCAACCTCCTCCTTATTAAGCACCCCCGCCACGAATTCTCTCGCCAGCTTCTTGCGTTCAGCCGCCTTGCTTTCTTTTGGGTTTTCTAGCAAGGAGCTCGGAAACTCCCACAGACCAGCTAGTAGCCCTTTCACCGGCCGCTTTTTGATCAAATACCGCCCGTCAGCGCGGACCACCGCACACACAAGCGTCTCCTCCTCCCGGACGGCCTTTTTAACCGCCTTGATGGGAAATCGGCGGGTGTGGCGCACAATCCCCTCAATATCGACTTTGGGTTTGGCGGACAGCTTTGCAGGCACAGCAGGCTTGGCAAAAAAGGCAGACAGCGTGGCTTGTTTGTTGTCTTTGGTGGCCGTGGGTGGCGGCTGGTTCTCAATGTCGTCGGCATCGTCGAATGGCTGGCAGATGCCGCACAGATCCTCCATATCCGCAATGACATCCTCGCTCACTGGCGACTTTTCCTTCTTACTCAGGGCTAGACCCTCACTGTAGGCGCGACACGTCGATGTAATCGGGCACGCGCCGCAATCTGGCCTCGGAGCGCACACCGTACTGCCCAGCTCCATGAGCGCCTGCCCCCAGCGCCCCGGCCGATCGCTTCTCGTATCCGCCGCCGCTCTGTCTTCACAATCCTCCCCGTCGAGCGCCGCGGCATTGACGAGCGCCTCGGCCGCAGCCCAAATCAAGTCAATTACCGCTTTATCCGTCTTGATGTTTCCGTAGAGCCCCAGCTGCCGGCTCAGCACTCGCAGCACGTTGCCGTCGACCATGGGCGCCGGCCGTCCAAACGCGATGCACGAGATGGCGCCTGCTGTGTACCGCCCCACGCCCGGTATTTTATCCGCGAGGTCCGCCGCGGAAGAAGGAAGGAGGCCCTGCATGGAGGGGTCGGCGACGGCGAGCTGCGCGGCTGTGTGGATGCGCGTTGCGCGGCTGTAGTATCCCAAGCCTCGCCACGCCGCGAGCACGTCATCGCTATCAGCGGCGGCTAGGTCATGAATCGTAGGCCACTTGGACATCCACCGCTTCCAGTAGTCCACGACGACAGCGACGCGCGTCTGCTGCAGCATAATCTCGCTGATCCAGACCTCGTACGCGCGCTTCTCCAGAGCGGACCGCAGCTCGGAGGGAGAGGCGAAGGAGGAAGGGTCGATCCAGGGTTTGCGCCAGGGCATGGCGCGAGCGGAGCTCACAGAGTCGAACCAGGAGAGAAATGTGGCGCGGGCGGCGGCGGCGCGAGGGCCATCGAGGAGTAAAGGCACATGGTAGGCGAGCGTGTGGCAGCGCGTCGGCGGCAGGCTAGGGGTCAGGTCGGCGGTGAGTTGCTGGTGGAGGAGGGTGCGATAGGCTTCGAGTTTGGAAGTTGAGGAGCAAGAGGCTATTTTGCGACGCTTGGCGGGCCGCGCGAGGGATACGCCGTCAGAGTCGCTCGCCGAGGGCGAGGATGAAGAGGAGCGGGCGCGTGCGCGTGCGCGTGCGGCGGGTCGGCGTGAGGCCGTCCTCGTCTGGCCGCGCATGGCGGAAAAGACGACGGAAGAATAAAAGAAGGATCTAATGGTGAGGATGGGTAAGGTGGCAATCGTGTACCTACGTATGCTAGAATGAGTAATTCTGTGCCGCTCATAGGCCGCGGGGGGGGAGGGGGGGGGCGCGGGCCGATCGCGACTGTACGCGTGTGGAGGCGTCCATCGAGAGTTACTATCGCCTAACTGGGTCTTTTCTTTTTGCGACCGAAACCCGATCATATGCGCCGGCCATGTTCAACGCTCATCACTCTCTGATCCGTACAACGAAAGCTTTTTCTATATCAACATCTTAATTGTTAATATTGATTTTTGAGTAGAAGCTCCTCCATAGGCCATCAACATTGCGACTCATCACATCAACCCTGTATCGGCCCAAGTCAGCCTCTCAACTTTCGACACACGTTTTACCCTCCTCTGTTCGTCTACTTTACTTTTTCCCTGCCAGCGACCGACACAGCGCCTTGTGCTCTTTAAAGTGTCCCACCTGGCACTCCCGCCCGCAGTACTGAACTGCCTTGCACCGCCCGCACGCCATGAGCCGCGTAGCAGTAGCCGCCGCCTCCTCCTCATCTTTTCCGCATCGCGCGCACCGGTCCCGCCGCTGCGCGTCACCATGGTCGCCGCCGCCGACCGCTGATAGCAAGCACTCGGCCTTGTCCCTGGCCAGCCTCAGAATGCGCTGCTCGCCGGCGCTGACCTGCGCGGCTGCCCAGGCGTTGCCTCCCAGGGGGTACACGTCGCCGGCGGAGAGCTGCGCCGTCAGAATGTCGAGTGGAATGCTGAAACTTTCAAGGATGGCGCTGATGGAGTCTATGAGGAACTGCAAAATCTGCATCTCGCTGTCGTCGCTGATCTTTTCGTCAGTGCCGGTCGCAATCTGCATGGTCATGGCGCCGAGCAAAGACTCGTCGAGCCGCTGGATGCGTAAGTATCGGAGTACGCTGCGGGGAAGCGGATCATTCGCAGTGAGAGGGACTGTGCAGGCCGTGTCCAGGCCGGCTAGTTCCCACAGCCTCTCTTTCTGCTCGTAGAGCGGCGCCATGGGGCTCGTCTGCAGCACGAGATCGTAGCTGTCGTGGGGATTCTCCGGTAGCACGAAGCCGTAAAGACGCAAGAGTCGGTTGTTGGGAACGGGCCCGTGATAGATAAAGACTTGGTCGCCGACATTGTAGTCTTTAGAGGCGAGGATGGACAGGTCCCCGGTGGTAGGGTCGTAGGCATGGCACTGCTTCACCTCGGATGAGTGGTAGAGCATGTCTGCAAAGGGCGCCAGAAGCCGCAAGGAGTCTCCCTCGGAGACGGTGAAATCCATGCCGCGACTCCATACCGTGCAGAGTGCCCATTTATACTAGACGACAAGCTATGTTAGGTGCTGATTGTAGCTGCCCCGTACATGTACGTACATCTTCTATGCCGAATTTACTTAGTGGGAATAGATTGCGATGGCGCATCAACACGCGCGTCAGCAACTTCTTGTAGTCATCCCCAATCCTTCCTCGTAGCTGCGTCGTCAGCGTATACAGCGAGCTTCCCTTACACACCTGCATCTCCTCGTCGCTGAAAAAGATGCTCATGGTGTACTTGTCCGGCAGCACGTCCACATGGCTCCTTCGGCCCTCATACGTGGCATCGTCCGGCCGCGCGCGCACAAGCAGAATGTACAGCGCCAGCGTGTCTTCCACCGACAGCGGCGGCTGCAACTCGCGAAGCACCGGACCCAGCAGACGATCCGCGTACGCGTGCTCGACGGTCCACAGACATTGCCCTGGGATGGTGAGGATGCGCTCGCCGGTGGAAAAGGCGCGCTGGGCCTGCACGCCACGCCCAGTGAGGGCAAACTCGGCGACTTTGAGATGGCGCAGGCCGACAGCCCCGGCGTCGTTGAGCCAGGCCTCCATGGTGCGGAGGTTGAACAGCCTGTGATGAGTTTGTGTAAGGTTGTATGTTAATCCGACATCAGGCAACAGTGAAGATTTTGAGGCGGGGTCTGTAAATAGTTGCAAAGACCTAATAGCGCCAGCAACCACGACAACAGCCATCGGAATATACAGCACCCGACAAGGTAATTGTTGTTCCTTTCAATTTTACATTACACCAAAACAAATACTTTTTCAACAGCAAAAACTCTTCCAACGATGACTAAATGATTCCAAGAAAATTATAGATAGCAGAGATTTAATTGTGTCTGGTAACGAATTGGGGTTGTACTGCCTCGTTCGGGCACACGTTCCGGGCGTGGTTGTCTCTGGGTTGCACCCGCGTGCTGTCGTATTGTGTCTCTGAGGGCCCAATTTTACCATGACGCGAGGAACAATCGTTTTACTTGTCTCATCTACAATTACAAGACATTTTGTTTTTTCTTGATTCATTCATCCAGAGTTAATGCCGGGCATAGCCGCATCGTCCCAAGCCGCCAATTCGGTGGAGCGACCGTTGGGCTCCTGATCACTCACCCTAGGCCAGGCTAGGTAAAAACACTGACAGATGATGAAACACTGTGCAGATGAATAAGAGGCAGGGAAGCATTAATACAGATATACAGGTTGACAGGCGCGACAGGGTATACAATAAAGCATCCCATGCCGGTATAGCCGGGATGTCATTGCTTCAATCCCCGGCCTCTTCATCCGCGAATGGCCGTGCCGTTGGAACATCAGCTCCTGCTTATAATTCTCCGAGTTTCGTTTTGTAAGCCGCGACTTGTAGCGTGCGCCGCCATCGAATGTACTGCTACTTGCCAGCATCAATTTCCTCGCGAGTCACCCGACCGGAAAATCGCGTCGGGCACCAACGAGCCCAGCTCAGCCTGTCTCCTCTCGCCCAGTCCTCCTGGCAGCAGGCCGTTATACACGGTACACAATTATCCGATTTCAGCATCGCCCGCATGCCATGACTCCCGGCCGTACTGCAGGTACAGAATCCCACAGCCTCGCCAGCACGACATGCGCAAGTACGACATGCGTACGGATGCTTGGCTCAGCAAATATGCACTCCATGCCGTCCGTCGGGACGCGCCAATTGTCATAGCCTTGCTGTCAAACCACACATGCCCAAGTAGCATCATCTCCAGCACAGTACACCATTACACACTCAGCTCAGCAGGGATATACACAAGGCCCCCTTTCCATTCTGACTACCGATGACGCACAACCACCGGGGTTTTCGTTTTCTGTTTTACAATACGGATTATATCAGGGCCTTTGACCACAGCCTACGCCACTTATCGTAAAAGCTTCCCCCCCCCCCCAAATCACCAGACACATACCCCGTGTGTCCCGCAGTTTTTCGACTTGTAGCGGCACCCCGCTCTCGGCGTCCCAGCCCGCGTCCAGGCAGCAACCGGCCGATGGGACATGTCAGTCACTCGAACGACGGGGTGACGTGCTTTATTGCTGAATCGAATTCAATTCGTCAATCCCCATGCTAAATGTCCCGATGATGGACCAGGGTCTCTGGACCGATTCTACCCGTTGTGAAAACGCCAGGTAGTGGTTCTTGAAACGGCTGCCTACCGACCGCTATATTTACAGTTGCTAGCGCAACAAGCCAAAGCCACAAACTCATTCATCATCGACGACAGTACACAATCAACAATTCGTAAAAGGCTATCAGGAAAGACCAAAAAGAGTAAACGAATTGTCAAGACTCCAATCTCCCGAATTCCCAACTTTACAGAAACTAGCACTCTAGGCAGCAAGTCACTGCCCATCGATACGGGCCCGCCTTTACACTGATCTGCCTTGCGCCCCCTCATCATCCTCCCACCCCCTCCCTCGTTTATTTCCTAGGGCTAAAACACTGCAGAATTCAATCCGTCCCTTTTAGCCAAGACACAAGCCCTGGTCACATCTGCAGCGATTTGAGCGGTCGGCAGTAGGTGCAAGTGTGAGTCAACGATCCCGACGACTGCGGGCTTGGGCGTGCCAGTGGTATCGTATGCTCCTCGGCCCACGTTGACAGTCACTGAGCATTGTGGTGAGATGGGTATCAATTGGTTTTTCCTGTCATTATGGCCCCGAGAGCCTTGTGTCTATGGTATCTGAAAGAAAGCTAATAAAACATTTTGCTCGCCTTTGGCTGTTGTTCTTCTATATCCCGTTCTGTTGTGTCCACATATAGTTCATCAGTAGTAAAGTAAAGTAATCGCTGTTGCCGTTGCTGTTGCCCATGTCTCTGTCCTCGTATGATATTCCCACCTCCTTTCTACTCCCAGCGGTAGAGACCGTCATCGTAGGCGATGCGGTGACGACGGCTTCCAGGGCCTACCGTCGCGCGACGCTGTGGCACGGTGCGCTCCCGCATACGCTGATTTTGCGCCTCGATTTCCTCCTGTTCCAGCACCGCAGCCTTTTCATAGGCTCTGCGTTGCCTCCAGTTCTTGTCCTCGACATTCAGGCGGCTCATGATGCCGACCAATTCCTCGTGCCCGTCGCGACGGCTGCGGCGCTCCGTCACAGGCTGCTGCTGCTGCTGCTGCTGCTGCTGCTGCTGCTGCCCATCGATGGTACGCACGGCAGGACGGTTGGCAATCTCGTCATTGGCATGCTTGATACGGTCGCGGAGCTCATCCGTCTTGCGCGAGCTGCGGCGCTCGCCACGCTCATCCCTCCGCCGGCGACGCTCCTCGTCATCCGCAGCAGAAGAGAAAGAGCGGCGGCTGCCCTGCGAGCTGGCCGACGTCTGGCGCGAGTGTCGAGAGGAGCTGCTGCCGGGCGAGGGCGAGGCCGACTGGGCTGCAACGTGATGCATTCCCCGCTGACGCTCGTCCACGAGGTATGGTTGGTTGTAGTGTTGGCGGGGGGAGCTGCTGTAGGGGATGGAGAGGTTGGCAGACGGCGACGAGGGCGCCGTGCGTGGTATGCTGTTGTTCTGCGGCGGCGTGCGCGGTGTAGGCGGGTGCGGCACCAGCATGATGCGCTCTGGGTGACTGCTGCTGTAGACATTGACCATGCGCTGGCCGTTGACGTAGATTCCGGGCGAGCGTCGCGAGGACGATGTGGACGAGTGGCGGGACGAGTGGCGGGATGAGTGACGGTCGGCGTCCGAGAAGGCGGCGGTGGCAGAGCCACGGCTCGAGGGACGAGGAGAGTAGTTGGAATGACGAGGAGAATAGTTGGAAGGTCGGGGAGAGTACTCGGGTGTCGGGGGAAACGAGATTGCGGGTGCGGCCGGCGCCTGAGGCAGCTGGTCCCGCGATGCCGGCTGCTGCACCACGGTGTGGTCGGCGCAGGGACGATTGCGGCGCGACGCCGGGCACAGCAAGACCTGCGAGTTGGTCGAGCGGTGGCCGTCCTGGTGAACAGTGACAAAAACTTTGGTGGTGCACATGGTGATGGCGTTGAACCCCGCGATTGGGGGGGAAACAGTAGCTATGTGGTGGTTGAGGAGGGTGGAAGTCGGCAAGTGTCTTGCTGAAAAGGCTCTACAATGCAGTAGAGCAGTAGAGCAGTAGAGTACAGGTAGTAGTCAAGATGCTATGTTGTCGTGAGTATAATGGAAAGGAAAGAAACCTTGGAGTTGAGGGGGGAAAACGAGGTAGTTATAAGTACATGGCAGAAGAAGACTGGTGTAAGTCGAAGAGGCATGGGTGTGTGGTTAAAAAGGTAGGGGCGTGGGTAACGGGAGAAGAGATACTTGCTGCATGTATGCAAGACAGGTGAGAACGACTTGTACATGGCAGATCACTTTTGTGTGGAGGCATTGTGTCCTTAAACCGGGGGAGCAGTAAAACGGCATTGATAAGAGGCACAACTAAATAAAAGAGCGAGTGGGACAAGGCAAAGGCGTCGCCTAGACTCACCAAGTGTCGGGTACTGGCTGTCATCTAGGATGGCCAGCGCGGCGGCCGCGGTGGTGGTGGTGGTGGTG
>JAPERH010001160.1:0-15368 GCA_030411535.1 Beauveria australis
ATATATATATATATATATTGACTGTTCCTGGTGAACATTACTAAAGCATGAATATACTGGTCAGCCAGGTTTTTGGTCTAGCAAATATGTCACGAATCCGTGCTCCTTGCAGAACCTGACCGTGTCATTTCCGTTGGCAGCTCTCTGTTTTACTTTTCATCTCCTTGGTTTTTTTCTAATTACTTCTATTTTGTCCTCTTGGAGCTCCTGCAGCTCCAGCTCTCGAGCACAAGACCTTGCTCGCGCGATATATCAAGAAAGTAAAACGAGGCAAAAAAAAAAAAAAAAAAGGCCGGGAAGCGAGCAATATACTACTCTCTCCTCTTTTCCTCTTTTCCATCCTTTTTTGATACCAAGAATTGGTTCATGGCGAATTGGTCAATTGCCGTAGAATAGAAGAATTTTGACCGAGCTCTCTCACCTAACCCAATCCTACTACGTTTACAAGTTATGCTGGCATGTATAATTCGTGCTGCTTCTCGCAGTAAATAGTCATCAACCAACCTCTCTTCCTTGAACAACACAACGTTCCCATGTGGCACAAGTCCAGGCCGCCATCTCGCGCACACACTCGCGTTTCCCTGGTCATGACCTCGTATTCAACAAGACAAAACACACGAGTTACATTTTATCGGGCATATTCCGTGACCGAGTTGCCCCCGTGGACAAGTTCAGTCAGCATCGTGTAGCTTCGAACAACCATGCTCCCTACGCAAGATTGGAACATTATTAGTATCATGAGAAAAAAAAAATGTAGGACTTGAAAGAAAACATGCACCCAGTCTACACCAATAGATCAAAGTACCCAATCGCACAAATTTATTGTTCCCCTTCTTGTGCATCCTCAAAAGACTCTCATACTTTTTTTCTCTCTCTCAACATGGCCCCAAAAGTTTGTCCAAGATGAATAAAAGTACACCGCCGTCCTCGTGATAAAAGAAAGAGGAAAAAGTTGTAAATGCATCTCCAAAACACACAAAACCATGTGCCATGTACGCCAAAACAAAAATAAAAGGACGTTGCTGTTTCCATTTCATAGGCCAAAAATGAAACAAGGAAAATGAGCACACCCCAATTCAAAGAACCAAAGTCAAAAAACAAATTGTCCAACACGTGTCAAACATCAAGACAGGTATACACATCGTCTCGAATCGAGCCATGTTAAAACTCGACGTCTGCACCAGCAAAGCTGTCAATCCGTGAGAGAAAAATGTTGCCGTTTCGAAAAACACCACCAAATGTCGCTTTGATATCAAGAAACAATGCTAAACCCACGCCTTTAAAAGCCGAATTCGATTGTTTAAAATTTTGAGAGAAATTTCGTTCCTTCGTATCCTGTAGCAAGCGAGCTCGCTTCCCCAAAAGTTCTTGTCAACCAGTGACTTTTGCGTTTCCATCAAGCTTTGACCCGTCATGATAATTCGAGTATTGAATCATGTGGGCGAGCTATCATCATCTCCAGGCACCCTGGCTCAGGGACAGCAGGCCGGCCACGCAGTCCATGTCTGGCTTCTTGCTGGGGCTCACGTCGCCGCGCATAAACTTTTCGACATGAGCGTCGCGCGAGACACGCGTCGCCTCGTCCTCGAAAATATCAACGCTGTCCTTCATGCCGCGGGGTCGCGATGACGGGGCCGTGTTGACGCGGTTGCCCAGCTTGCCTTGGCTGCGGCTCTGCAGGATGCTGCGGCCCACGTGCCGCGGGTTTTTGGGCTTGGTTGACGCGGGCGGCGGCACGGGGCGGCGGGAACCCACATCGGCAGCGTTGCCGTCCTCGTCAGGGCTCCAGTTTTCCTTGTCTGAGTCGGTCGGCGACGCCAACAAGCTGACTTTGACTTTGCCATTGTTCTTGCTGAACGGCTCGTCGTTCTCCTTGCCCGTGTGCTCCAGACGGGCAACGCTCGAAATGGTGCGGCTAAACTTGGCCTTTCTGGCAAAGTGGTCATCGCGGGGCGTCGTCACGGGGGTGTTGCGTTTTGAGTTGCTTGATTGCAGCACGCCGCTCGTGGAGCGGAGGAGACTAATCGCCGCCACGGCGGAACCGTTGGATTCGTGCTCAGCGTGCGTCGTCAACTCATCGCGGGTTTCTGCATCAGCGCACGACTGCCAAGCCTGCACATCTCGTGAGCGACCACGGGCAAGACGCGGCGGCAGAAAGCTGGTCAGCGTGGAGATGGGCGGAAGAGTTACGGCAGGCAGCGCGCTGTAGCTTCGCTTCAGGCCGCGAGGACGAGAAAAGTCGGGCTCAGAAGAGTACTTTTGTGGAGAGGGACGCGTCGGGGAAGACGCGCTGTCAACGAGCTCAGCTTTACCTTCCAATGACAAAGATAGTCGGACGTTGGATTGGCTCTGCCGTTGGCTAGCATTGTGAGTCGTGTCAGAGATGCAAGACGACGGGACGAAAATTCTGCGGTGCATTGATTAGTATAAGCATTGACGCATTGTGTATAGCGCATACTTGCCTCGGAGAATCATCAGCGTCACGAGTTTGGCCGGCAGGAGTGGAAATCGAGCTGCCAATGTTCCATCTGTTGGCAAGATAGCCTACAGAGCCGGAAAACGAGTAGGCAACCGAAGACGGTCCGTCTTGGCTGCTCTGAGAGGAAGGAATGTCCCGGTTTTGAGGCGTCGTCTCAGGCAATTGAGGATTGGCCGGAGCGGAGGCTCTGGGAGTCGCAGTAAGCAATGGTGCGGTGGGTGGGTTCGGCTGAGAAGAAGTTTGTGGCGGAGAGACGGTAAGAGGGTCGGCGGGCGCGTGTGCGGGCAGAGTGACGGGTACTTGAACATTAGAAACGGCGGGAGGAACGGCCATGGGATCAGTCGAGACGCCATGCAAACCATTGAATCGCAGAGCGGCCAGTTCAGAGGGCGAAAGCGGACGCGACTTTCGTCTGTCGTTTTGGCGACGATTCTGGAACCAAATCTGCCAAAACATGTCAGCAATTGTATGGCGATGTGGTACTTGGACGCGTGTATGGTTTGGTGATTGTGGAGAAAATATGATTAATCCATACTTGAACTTCCTTTTCGTTGAGGGAAACGCGGTTCACAATATCGAGACGCGCTTGCTTGTCGGGCTTGGGATTGGCCTTGTAGGCCTCTTCGAGGACCATCTTGTCCTTGGCACTAAATCGAGAAGGGACGCGTGTCAGTTTTTACGCAAAGAGGTCATTATAGTGTAGACAAGGGTCAATGGTCATGATGGGAAGTGGACATACGCGGTACGCTTCCGCTTTCCTTTTGGGTGCTTTTCCATGGCGGCCTCCGAGTCGAACGAGTCGTTGGCGGCAGCGGGCGGCATATCCTGGGAGAGAATGGAGGAGTCATGTCGAGAAGGCGAGGTGGTGTCTATTTGAGATTCCGAGACGGCAAAGGAATAGTCTGGGGGCGAGTTGGACATGGCGGGGGATCGAGCTCGAGGGCGAGGTGGAAGAAGCGGTGCGGCTCGTGGGGATCAGGTCGAAATGGGTTGTTATAGGGCGCCAGGCATTACTTGAGGCGAATTGGGGATGCACGGGGAGGGCGTCACACTGCACGAGATGGAGGTGAGGAGGAAAGATGGAGAAGAGGTAAAAGAAAAGACGACAAGAATCAGGTAGAGGAAGAGGAAGAGAAGTCAGGTCAGATATCGAGTAGGAAAGAAACAAGAGAAGCATGGACGAGGTTCGAGAGGGTCCCACAAGACGTGTAGCAGCAGTGGGTCATTGGACGTGGACGTGGACGTGAGGAGGGTGTGGGAGGGAGTGGGCGTGGGCGTGGGCGTGGGCGTGAGGCGTAGGAGAGGAATGGGAATTTGGTCGTAAATTATTCGAATTGACTTTTATTATCATGAATTGGTTACTTGGGGAATAAAGAGCGAGTAATTCTCATTAAAGTTGTTGGTCAATGGTAAAACACGGCTACCTGCCTGCCTCGGTACCTACCTACTACCGCCTCTACAGCTCTACTGATACAGCTCTACTGGTACAGCTCTACAGCTCTACAGGTACAGCTATACAGCTCTAACAGAGTGCAGCTCTAGGTAAATACAGATTACCTACAGCTTTTACAGGGCGTGTCGAGTCGTGTTTGGGCGTGTCTGCAGCGCCCAACCACCTGAAGCCCGCTATTGGATAATGGGCCCAAGATATCTCAAAGTAAATGACCACCGAAAAACCCATACAATGCTGCTTGGAATTAAATACCTAGATACCAACCTAAAGCCTTTGTAAAATCTACCCGCGTGCCGCGTCAGTGGGCCTTTTGCCCCAGACACCGCTCGCGGAGTCGCGGTGCCATGTCAGCTTGTCAATGGCCCGTGGCCTGTGCTGTCTGCTGTCGCTTGGCCTAAATAATAGGCTAAAATAAATAATACAAACTCATAAATCAGAAAACATGTCAACACGCGTTTTGCACCCAGCCCATTGTAATAAATACAATGCCTTCCGTACTCTGTAAACATAGTTACTCTTTTATTTCCCTGCAACCACTCAACCACTGTACATGGACTCTGCACGTCTAAAGTCGTCTTTTCCTTGTTTGTTTTTTATATTGATTATTTCCCCATGCCCACTTCTTCCACACGTAAAATATTGCCCTCTTCTTTAACGCGCCACCTCTACTCACACATCCACAGGACCACAGCAACCACGCTAGACATGCATACCGTGTCGTGCAGCAGTCAAAACTCAACAAGCAAATGTTTACTTCATCTGCCGTCTCCGTCCGTCTGCCATCCGCCGTCTGCCGTCTGCCGTCTGCCGTCTGCTACCATTCAAGTGCCGGGAGGGGTCGATAGCTATCGAATATGAGATCGATCCGAGTCGCTTCAAGCCGTCTACACTGCCGATCCCGTCTACACTGCTATTCCACAACTACGCACTCTGGCCTCTGCCCGCTAACTTTGATCCAGGTCTGCGAGGCTTACGCACGTGTCTGTATTCCCAACTGTATCCATACCTAGTTAGCATGTATTCCGTATCATTGAGAATGATCATCTTGCTCCACTCCATAAATATACTCATCTTCATGTCTGCGCTTACAATCGATGATACTCACAACCCGCTCCTATACCTTGCACACTCTACCACTTGTATACATGAAGCCGCCGACATGTCTCATGGCTCGAAGATCCAATCAAATCGCCATCTGATCCGTAACCATAAAGAAAATAAGCATAGCCTCTGGTTGCGCCACCAAAATTGACCATCACCGACCCCCCCTCTCAACACCGCCTCCCTCCGTCTCAAGTGCCGAGTTTTGAAACAGCACGTCTCTGCTCAGTCATTTCCACGACAATATTCGCTTCTCGCGTCTACCGGAGAAACAAGTCCACAACCAGGCGAAGAAAAGAAAAGCCGGCCATTAAATTCGTTCGGCAAATTCTTTCTGTAAACCATGCACGCAACGTGGGATATAGTCGAGTCAAGTCCCGACGCCTGGGCCGTCTTGGCTTACACTCGCTTGTACATCGACGATGCCTTATTATACCATCACAGAATGATGGACATAAGCCAAGATGCGCCCATTTATTGAAATTATAAGTTTTTTCACGCCACCGAGATTTGAGTTCTGTGGCGTCTCAAGCCTTCTTCGTGGCCCTCGCTTTCAGAAAAAAAGATTAACATGTTTAGTATATATATTCAACACCCAAGTACAGAACTGCAACGACACACCAATTTTCAAGTCTCTGCCGTCACTCATCCTCTATTACAGTAGTTCTCGCTCCTCGGCATCGACAATGAAGATTGCTACACTCCTCTCTCTCCTCGCCTCGGCCTCGGCCGCTCCCCTCTCTCTGCGCGACGACCCTGTCCGCACAACCGCCAACGAGTTTGTCGAGGGTGGTTGCACCGACATGATTCTCTTCTACGCCCGTGGCTCCACGCAAGACGGCAACATGGTGACCATCTTTCCCTCTTCCCCTTCCCTCTCGCAGCATACAAGAGCAGAAAAGGGAGAAAGACTAACCCCCCAGCTAGGGAGCATCGCCCGGTCCCAAACTCGCCAGCCTGCTCGAGGCCAAGTACGGCGCGGATAAGGTCGCCGTCCAGGGCCTCGACTACAAGGCCGACCTGATGGAAAACTTTTCCGAAAACGGCACCGACGACGCTGCCATTGCCGCCCTGCAGGCACACCTCGTCCGCGCGACCAGCCAATGCCCGGCCGCCAAGATTGTCGTCGCCGGCTATAGTCAGGGCGCCGCCGTCATCCACGCCGCCTTCAAGACGCTGCCCGCTGAAGCGCTTGCTCGCGTCAACGCCGTTGTGACGTTTGGCGACACCCAGTACGTTGAACCCGTTGCGGGATTCGATAGCCCGGAGATTGTTGCTAATGAACCTTGTTTGAATAATAGAAGCAAAAAGAATGCAGACAAGATTCCCAACTATCCTGCCAAGCACAGTCTCTTCATCTGCAACAAAGGCGACACTATTTGCGAAGAGGGCAGGCTCGAGTACGATGAAGCACACTCAGACTATGACAGACGCGCCGCCGAGGCCGCCGACTTTGTCATCAAAATGCTCGCCGAGGCTTGAGCGAGAACCTCGCACCCATTACCAAGTCTTTTTTTTTTTTTTTTTTTTTTTTTTTTTTGCGTCTGTGGTGGTTGCTTTGCTCTTCTTTGTTGGACTCTTTTCCTATTTCTTCTCACGAGATGTGCTTACACGTTAGTACGGGTATGCAATCCGCGATTGCCTTTAATGTCATCATCTGCCCTTCATAACGAATAGCGGACCCAAGGATAAAATTGAAAGCTAAATGGGGATAAAAACATCAGAGACCCCAGCCTCGCTTTAATTGATTTTGGATTACCTTTAATCTGTAATTGGACAAGGCATTGTGGAGGCGCGGGCAGGGGTGAGCTCACCAATTCCTCTAATTACCTATTTACTTAATCATTTATTATTAAAGAAGAAAAAAAAAACATAGAGCGCCCCCGCAATCAGCACGCGAGACGCGTTCGTCCTCCTCTCTTATTATTTTCTATTCTGCCATTCCCCAGTCCCTTTTTTTTTTTTTTTTTTTTTTTTTGCCACGACGGCATGCCGTTATAAATTGTCTCAGCTGCATGGGAGATGGCGGCCCATGTCAACCTCTTTGTTTCCCTCTGTACGGAGGTCGTTACCAAAGGTCGTCGTGTCAGCCGCGATACTAGAAGCAGGGATGTGGCAATGATCTTTTCGAGGCAGGTAACCAGGCCTGTGTGTGATGGCTTCAGTACTCCCTCCTACTGAGAAAGATGATAATATGGTTGGTAGGCGGCTGAACGGATGCGAGTCAGGCCGCAAAACGGCATATATTGTACTGTCTTGTGTAATGGATCCGAATACCGGGTTCAAGGCGTTGGCAACTCGATTATTGCCTGCTGATAGTTTTACCTGCCCGAGATCATTTTGATACCCAGTACGAACGAAGTTGTTACCTACGTCTGCCAGCTAGGCATCGTGCAACTTTCCGCCAGCGCTATATAATGAATAAAGGAAAGGATGGGCATTGTGGTTTTAAGAGCTATTCAACGAGTCGAAGAACTAATTCTAATAGAAAAGGGAGTATAAACAAGGATAGAGAAGCTTGTCATTATCTTTCCTTGCAGAGGCTTTTCAATGCCAGAAATAAAGAGAGAGTCCGACGACACTACTTTCAAGTGGTACCAGGATGAACAATGTAGAAGGAAACTTGACAAAGCCATTTTATAACCATTGGCTTTTTAAATAGTTGGCCATTGTGCAATACATGGGCAACTAATAAAACTTAGAATTATCCTTATGCCCAAGCCATTGGGGTTCCCAACTAGCGCTGGTTGGACCCCTCTTGCGGGACAAGCTGGTGGGCAGCTGAGCCGGGTTCTACAACGTTAATAATATGTAAATGAAGATGCACAATTAGAGTACAGTAAATTGTCATTGTGTAATTGTTAGTGTAAAACAAGTCTCTCCTTGCAGCTTCTGAATTGAACATTTTCTGGCCCACATACAACGCCGCTAAAGTTGATCGGTCGCCTACATCTGTCTGCGCGGCACCCGAAACACGGCAGGACACAACTTTGCCAACAACATCCACCAGACGCACCTCTGCATCTTCCGTTTGCCGCCATCTTGCCCTCGGCTACAGACTGCCTGGAAACTGCGCATTGGCAACGTCACCGAGGCGTACCACGAAGGCCTGCCGGAAAATGTCTCACTGGTTATAACACTGAGCTCCCCGTATCCTGGCGCATCCGCCCCTTTTAACGACGACCCAAGTGCCAATCTCCAAACACACACCACGATAGATCTTCTCCAAAACACGGTTTCGACAAGACGGTACGCAGCAGACGGATCAGTGACAAGTCATGGATCAGGCCGACATCCCAGCGCTGCTGGCGCGCCTGTCGAGCGACGAGGATGCCGCACGCAAAATGGCCGTCTTCAAGCTGCAGTCCTCCATCAATGACCCAGCGTTTGCCGACGTCTTTATATCCTCGGGCGGCCTCGTGATCCTGCGCCGCCTCATCATGGGCGCCGGCGGCAACACTCTAGCATACTCACTGCAGTCGCTCTCGCGCCTCCTCGAGGTTGATATGGGCTGGGACATTTTTGAGGGTCCCAGCGCGGGGGATCTCGTCGAACGCATCGTCGAACTCATCGTCACGAACCCGCTGGTTAACATCCTTCGAGGCGCCATGTCGATCCTGGTCGCGCTCGTCAGCCATTCCCAGTTTGCCAACGAGGCCCGCGGCAACCTGGGCAGCTTTGGCTTCCGCGCCCTACGGCCCGCCATTGCTGTGTATCCGCAGTTTTTTGAGCTCGTTGTCCAGCAGCTGCAGAGCGCCGACCACGCCCTCTGCGCCAACGCCCTTATGCTCACAAACGCCCTGATCCGTGACGCTCTGTCAAGTAGCAACACGCCCGAAGGCACATTCGAGGGCACTGGAGAGGAGTGGACCAAGATCATCAAGCGCCTTCACGATTTGGGGCTGGTCAAGGCCGTCTACAAGATCATGCAGAGCTCGACGCTGCAGGATCTTGCGCATCCCGTACTGGAATTCCAGGCCCTCAGTAAGCTGTTGCTCCGCCGTTGGAGAGAGGTGGCTGTCGACGTGGAGCGACCCGAACACAGACGCGCGCTCAAGGCGCTGCATCTCGCCAGCAATCCAGAAAAGATCACCGAGGTTAATGGGCACGCGAGAGATGACTCAATGGAGGGGACGAAAAAGGAAGGCAAGCGCCGCAACCCCGACAAGTGGCGTCGGCTGGGGTTCGAATCAGAGAGCCCGGCCCAGGAATTCGAGACGAGCGGCTGTCTAGGTATGATGGACCTGGCTGACTACGTGCGCAAGTTTGAAGATAGCTACCAAAAGACACTGCTGGAGCAGGCCGTCAAGCCAATTCGAGAACGATGTCCGATTGCGCATGCGAGCACAGCCGTCACAATGATATTATACGATCACTTTGAAGTGGACAAGACAGACGTGGAAGACACCAAGGGATATCAAAACCTGGAGGGCAAAAACTACGACCAGCTGTTCCGTCCACTGCTGTTGCAGTGGTCGCGACTACATACCTCGGCGCTGCAGGCTTTCTTTCGCATCTGGAAGAGCACCGGCGCCGAGACGGACGACTTTGACAAAGTAGGCGAGCTGGTGCGTATCCTCGTCGAGCACGTGGTGGGTCAATCTTCGCGCACACGAGACGTACTCGAGGTCGAAGACCATATGGCCGAGTTTGACGTGGCGCGCCTGCGCGAGCTGCAGATGGAGCTACTGGAGCAGTCGTTTGACGACACCTGGGGCGAGCACCTGTACCAAGTCCGCGAGACCCTCCGACAAGAGGCCCTGCAGTTTGTCAAGGAGCAACGCGTGCGATGCCTGCTGCAGGGCTCGTGGTCGATGCACCCAACGGCGGCCGCGGCGGCTCCCGAGCAGGGCGGCAAGACAGGCGACGGCGGCAAGGAACAGCAGCAGTGGCGCTTCGCCAAGCTGTCACACAACCGACGCTACCTGCACTATGCCGACTTTGACAAACAGACGCCGCAGGATCCGGGCCTGAACAGCCTGACTGAAAAGATTGACCTCAACACCATCAGCTCGGTCGTGTCCAACGTCTCGACCAACAATGACCAAGCTAGCCACAGCAGCAGCTCGACATTGCAGAGCCCGCGTGCACCGGCTTCGGCATCTCCCAAGACGCTCACAACGACAACCAAGATTACCATTTACAGCTACGTGCACGCGGCAGACGCGGCGCGCGGCGGCGACAGTAGCGAGTACCCGATCCTGGAGCTGTGGCCGGTCAACCACAGCCTGGCGTCGGAGTGGCTGGACGGCTTACTGATGCTGCTGAACCAGACGCCCATCACCTCGGAGACGAGCAAGCTAGTGAATTTGGTGAGCGATTATGGGCTCAAGATTCGACTGCTGAATGTGCGAATGGACGGGGCGCTGGAGGGACCGCCACCGGGGGCGGGCGAGGTGCCGAGTCGGGATGGCTTGGATGAAGATTACTTTTATGAAATTTGAGGGGATCAGAACCTGGGCGAGTTTCTTGGTTCTACTGTTTTATCTCTCTTTTGCATATACCCTCTGTATATGGCGATGATGGTTTATATCCTGTATGTATATCGAATACTGCACATGTTTTTTTTTTTTGGTAAATAATATGAAAGTCACCCCCACTACGAAATGAAAAGGTCGCAGACGCAGCCAAATCTAAGAAATCTTTTTTGAGGGGCTTGATCTAGCCAGCCAGTAAGAGGGCCAGCGAGGGGTTGAAGGAGTCGTGTGGTAGAGGGTGAGGACTGAGCGCTGGACGACTTGGTGAATGCTGTGAGCAGCCCTACAGGCAGCTACTGACTATTTCGAGTTTCTTGCGTCTACACTTGGTTCATCTGCTATTGAAGAAATGGAATATTGTATTGCATGAAACTACACGAGGTGTAAATTTACAACCGGGAAGAGCATATACTGAGATGTTGTGATTGGACATCTGGGTAAGCTTATGTGATGCTAGAGTTGTGCGGATAAGCTAGCGAAATCTGACGTGCTGTTGGGGAGGTGTTTCAACCTTTTGCATCATGGGGCATGTTTCTCGCCGAGGGCAAGGTAGCCAGACACAGAGAGGCTTGCATGAGTATCCGTAGCGTGGCGTGGCGTGGCGTGGATCTTTGTCTACGAATAGTCGCACCTTGATTGTGTGCCGTTGAATCGTATCTGTGTGTCTCGGTTGACCGACTGTTCGGGGCCCCGGAGTAATTATCAGCCCAGGTTCGGAACATGTGCGAGAGCCAACGCATCCCTATATTCTTCTGCTTTATCAGTATACCTGAGCAGTGATTGGATCGAAGCCTAATCTCATGCACCCGAGCCCAGTTTTGGGGAGGGGAAGATATCTTTGCTTGTGAAAGCAATGCTAGCTCAGAAAGCAAAAAAATTGATGATGCGGCGGCCCGTTTGCAAGTGTGGAGCTGTCCAAACATCTGGGGCTTTTAGGCGGAGTCCGGCTTTGGGCATGAATGGTGATTGCATTGTTCAGAACTTTTCGTTGTCGACTTGTATTATTCCGTGAATTGAGAGCCAAGAAATATTAACAGAAATGTCTCATGATCTCGTTTTGGGTATGAAGGATTTAGAATATCTTTTTTTCTTCGTATCGAGCAGCGATGTTTTGCGGATTAGCAAGCCAAGTCATAATATGTATTCAGCCTCGCTGGGATTCTAAGAGTTCTTTATATTCCCACTTTTCAAGTACAGCTGCATCGCGGGTACTAGTAGATAGGTACTTGGGCGCAAAGGGCGGTGACTTGTTCGGCGCAGCGTTGATGCCTAGCAAGAGCCCCATGCTCACATGTAACTCTTTTTGCCTGGTTCGGTAGACAAATGGCGACAACTCCGGTGGGTTAGGACAATGCCGATTTCTTTTTCTTTTTTTTTTTTTTTTTTTTGGGCGTCCGATCCATTGGGCGCGTGGTATATCGTAAGCTAAGCGTGGGTTTGATCCGGATTTGCCGTTCCGGGGGACATAATATCTCGTCGCGCTGTTTCCCCGTCTCCTGTTTACTTCCTTTCCTTCTTCGCCCTACCTCTTCCCTTTTTTTTTTCTTCCCATTCGTTGGTGGAAGGGGGAAAAGAGTAGAGTTGGGGAAGAAACGAGGACAGCCCATCACGGTACGTACCGGACGGACGTGCCAACAAGGGCTGGAGACACGCAGTGCCAGCGCCTTGCCTGTCAAGGCAATTGGCGTCTGGCATTTGAAACGAGGCCTGACTGGCGTATCGTTTCTGGCAAACAGCCTCGCCGACGAGCGAGATTCAGGTTCCCTGGCCGCATTGCGCTGCGTTGCGCTTTGGACTCTGTTCGTTGCTGTTGCACCCCAGCTGACTAAGGATCTGTCTGCGCGCTGGAGACTGCCACATTCTCGCACCTTTTAGCGTGCTCCACGGATATCTACAGCGGGCAGAACCTGCTGAAGTAAACTAGGAACCCACTGAAGTGAGCCTCATTCCCGCTGTGGATTCGCCCAAACGTTGCCCGAGTCTGGCCTGACCTGAGCCATCCACATCAAACCTTGGCGACACCTTCCCCCTGACAAGGACACTTGGACACGAAAAAGAAAAAGTTTCAACAGTTTTCAAGCGAAGAAAGATATTCATCCCTGCACAATCAAATCTCCCGCCTCGACCAATCTAACAAACGGAAGCAACAAAAGGAAGAAAAACCCAAGCTACAGCCAATTGGAGCTCCCGTCAGTTTCACTCTTTCGCCTACCTACCAAACGCTGCATTCCTCCCTCCTCAAAACTGCCTTCGCCTACGACGCATTGCAGTCATTCTCTTGATTCCCTCGCGCAACCCACCATCTGCAGGTATGTGAATTGTGGCAAAGTTCAGGCAAAGACCCCTTTTTACCCTTTGCGGGAGCCGCTCGCTTCATCCTCCCTCCCTCCCACTCCCTGTGGCTTCCCGATAGGCTGGCCTCGTCTTGGTGGCGCCCTCGGGTTGCTTTTGCTGCCAGGCCAAGGTCACAGAGCCACCAGCTGGCCAAGTCTGCCATATTAGCAATAAAGGACGCTTCATTCCCAGCTCCCGCACCCCTCGTCCTTCGTGCCCCTTTCGAGCCCACGGCCCGTCTGCCTTATCGCAAGGGCCGAGCGGGCACTCTTTGTCTGTCTGGCCGCCACTTCTCGGACGCAATGGCTAATTTTCTCTCCCACAGCATTTCTAGATCTTGTCAGCATCATTAAGCCTGCATCTTTGCGCCGCATTTTGACTCCCGTCCGCATCACCATGGCTCGCATCCAGATTCCCCTTGACGCCCTGACCTCGCGTCTCAACTTTGGCGAACGTTTCCAGGGCCTCCGCAATGGTCCCCTCTCCGGTCGCTTCTCAAATCTCAAGCCAATCTCCGAGTTTCTCGACTTCAAGCGTCTCTCCAAGCCCGCCAACTTTGGCGAGGCCCAGTCCCGCGTCAACTACAACCTCAGCCATTATTCCTCCAACTATGCTGTCGTCTTTTCCATGCTGAGCATCTACGCTCTTCTGACCAACTGGCTCCTTCTCTTCGACATCATCCTCGTTGTTTGCGGCATGTTTATCATCGGTCGCCTCGACGGCCGCGATCTCGAAATCGGCACCTTTCGTGCCACATCCTCGCAGCTCTACACGGGTCTGCTCATCGTCGCCATCCCATTGGGTCTGATTGCCTCGCCCTTCTCGACCCTTATGTGGCTCATCGGCGCATCTGGCGTGGCCATTCTCGGCCACGCTTCTTTCATGGACAAGCCCATCGATGAGGCTTTTTCCGGGGAGGCGGTCTAGGTGGTCGGCCGCAAGCTCCCAAATTTGCGCCCCAATGGGGAAGACCATCGAGGCGCGGGCGGAGGAAGACGGACGGCGATGCTGGTCTGTATGATATGATGTTTGGTGATGGTAGGGTGGAAGAGGTCAACTCGGACGACGACGAGAGTGATGGCCATGGAGTGGGTTTGTCTGCGCGCCGCCAAACCCGCTTCGTTAGCGATTCTTTGCAATTCACGGGCACCGACTTGGGTGACCGCTCCGCCGGCGTCGTCCGCCGCGGACACCACTTCCTAGCCTCCAATGACGATTCCGAGGCAACGTCCGACAACAGTGAGAGCGATGATGATGATGATGAGACGGAGGGCAGCTACAGCGGAAGTTCCCAGCAACCCTCTAGTGCTCAAGAGGAGGCGCTCGTTCAGTCAGCCCTCAAACGCATCAGCCGCGCCCAGGCCCACGGCCGTGCTGATGTCAAGCTCAATAAGAATGAGCTGGCTGCGCTTGAGCGCCGACGCAAGCGCATGCAAGAGGAGGCTGAACGGGCCGAAAGGGAGCGCGCCGCACGTGCATCCGGATCCAGTGGCAGCGATCGAAAAAAGAAGCGAAAGGAGCAGCGAGTTGCTGTGCCTCTGTCTCAGTTTGAGCCCGTATCAAGAAAGAAGCGCACTGACAGTAGTCACCCGCCACGCAAGGACTCACTGCCCTCGCGCGCTGCCATGGAAGAATTTCCGGACCAGCAAGTTTATCCTCCCATGGGCTACTTCCCACCGCCCGTGCAGTCGCGTTCTCGCAGCTCATCGCTTTTGCAACGCCCCGGGAGCCGAGCCCGTGACGTCAATAACAGCTCACCCCCAGTCTCTTATCATCAGCATGCTTCCGGGTCCAGCCATAGACATGCTTCCGACTCTATGGCGCGCCCTCACTCTCGCGGGCTTCCCCATGAAGACGCATGGGAGGCCAACTCGGCACCCAACCCGTTTCAGTACCAGACCGAGGGGCCCCGTGTCATGTACCCGGCGTCGACTAGGGGCAGCCGCTCCGAAGTAAGCTACAGACAGTCGTCGCACGGCCATGGCACCTCGTCACCCTCGACCAGGAGCCGTCACGGATCAGCGCGTCCTAGTCTCAATAGGGTGCCCAGCAGCGAGACGAGCTCAGAGGACACGGCCAGCGATGAGCTCGGCAACGGCGCGCAGATTCGGGAGCAACAGCAGCAAAGGCAGCCACCTGCACGAGGGAGAAGCAATAGAGAAATCGTCGTCGAAGTAGAACCAGAACCACCAGCACCACCAGCACCAGCAAAGAAGAAGTCTTCGTCACCAACAAAGAGAAAGCCCGCGCCGACTGGGAAGAAGAAGAAGAGGTAGGAGTTTGATATGGGAGCTTGAGAATAAAAGGAAATTGGGATTGGGACTAGAGAAAGGATGCTCAACAGGATGTTTCGAGGTTTGTATTTTTGTTTTCATTATTGATTCGTGTTCATTGATACCAATATCGAGTGTGTGGAAGTGATGCAGCACGACACTTCTATTAAAGAGTTGTTCATTGCATTACCAACTATCGACAGTATGACAATATCAGACAACGTGACGCTACTCTTCTTTTCTGATGTAGA
>JAPERH010001165.1:0-14722 GCA_030411535.1 Beauveria australis
TCTTAATAAGACCTTATAGCGATAGATACTGCTTATTACTACCTTATAGCATTTAACCTAACTCACTACCTAAGAAATAGACTAACTATGGATTAGGATTAAGCTATCGTTACACCCTAGTAGTAGTCGAATCCGACTGATATACTAGGGACCCTAGTAATAGCTTACTTCTAGCGCCAGACATAACTTTTAAAAGCGATCTCCGTACTACCTCTATACTTCTCTCCTCTAGTAAATAATAAAGTCATTATTGGGAACTACTTGCTATTCTCCCGCTATTCTAGAGCGATTATCTTGCTATCTCTCCTTTTACCTTCTTCGTGCTAGCCGCATTCTTTGACAAGCACACACTGTGCTCGCTACATTTGCAAATACAGTTCAATTTTCATCACTTGTATTTGTATGTATATATATGCTGAACGTGAAATTTGACTGTTGACGACAAAGGCGACCAAGGGCCCTGTACAGAACACTAGACACTGCGTCACGGAGCATTCAATGGGAAAGGACGAATTTTGAACAAAAGACTAGACTGGGGACTAATTGACTCATTTGTCCATTAATTCGGTCTTCATCTGCTCCGCTTAGATGTAGTGTAGTTGCCGTGCTAGCCGACGGCGGCATGGTAGGACGGCATGGCAGAGCGGCTAACGGGTACGCGATGTTTCTCCCCTTGATAAGAGGTTTTTTATCAAGAACAAGAAGAACGATCTGCATACAACAGCGGATGAACACAGGGTACACATAGCTCTTGTTGTTAGATGCACCCTGCGGCATCAGAAGATATAGCAAATCACACAAAGCGGAAGCGCCGAGATATAGTGTGGTTGAATCGGCAGGTCAAGTAGGGCGTTGTTACTCTAGTATGAAGAGACAGCTCAACGCAACGCTGGACACCACAGAAGCACAGATGGAGAGCAATGGCCACTTTCTTTCACCTTCGTCGGAGTAAAATCTTGCAAGCTAATATAAGGAAAGCGCAGCCGCAAGCACCATTGTCAGAGACTATGCCAAATATATGGATTAGATGGTAGCTTCGTAGGGGTAGCATATGGGGGTAAGTTACCATCTTGGGACCACCATGGTGACCTAAATTGCGCCCATTGCCTTTCTGGCAAAGCCATCAGAGCCGATACGGCAGTACCAAAAGATATAGTGCACTGCCTGCAGGAGAGGCTAAATGTAAGGACTGGGTGGTTGCGAGTGTCGCCATGCTTTCTGCATCTCAAATGGAGTGGAGGGATTATTTAGCCGGGATGAGGTTCTACTAGGGGATGTGTCTAGAAAAAAAATAGCTTGATCAGACTTCAATAAGGAGAAAGCGCATCCGTTTGACGCACGTAATGTGTCTCTGGTTTAATCGCGTCTCCGTGTGACTGTACAGGGGCAGATGCATGTCACAGCGCCCACCTCGAACATGAAGTGCGAATTATAAAAAATGACACGGAACTGTTCCAGAACCAGCGATGGATGAGATGAGCTCTGCTCGTGCACTATATCCCCCACCCCCAGTCCACGAACGACTCAACAATTAGCCAATATCCCTTATCTGTGGAGGCTTCCTGCTCGCTGCCTGACGACGCCGTGTCGTTGTTCGCTTCGCCTCCGTTCTAAACCCCAATTCTCTTCTCTGGTCTCTTCCGGCAAGGCAGGCTTGCCGCCCAAGCTGGCTAGAACCATCTTGTTCGTTGCGGTAAAGTCATCCAGGATCTGTAGCTCTTTGAGGGTGAACCACCTAGGTAGGAACATAATTCTAAGTGGGATGAGAATGATGATTAACAAGGGAAAGCCAATTGCCGCAAGGGTGTGTGAAATAGCCACACATGCTGCGACGCCCAGGAACTGTATGCCGATGTAGAGATAGATTTTGCGCCTGCGCACATGCAAGATCGGCTCATCGCGCTGGATGAAGCGCTTCTCGGCTTGCAAATACAGAAACTTTTGGAGTATTCCGTTTGACTCGATTGAACCCCACTGTACCAAGCGTATTAGCCACCTGCTCATCATCACAGCGAATAGGGTTACATACCCCGACAACAAAGAACACGCCGGCAAACACGGCTGATGGCATCGTGTGTAGAACTGTCAATAGAGGACCAGTCATAGTGCCGATCAATGCCAGCCCCATCAGTAAATGGCTGATTCGCTGTTCAACGACTGCTAGAGCTGTCACAACTGGTCGGCGGATCTCCGTGTCTTCCCCCTCGGATGTGGCGACAATCTTCAATTCCGTTTTATAGACAGTCAAAGAGTCTGTATGGACAGGCGCCTGATAAGAAATTTAGCACCCAGGGTCAACAAATACACCAGAAAAAGGCACTCACCTGTGGCACTAATCCGTTGGGCATCGGAAGACCGAGAATGGCAGCTACGAATGTAGTGCAACCAAGCAGGAAAAAGTCCCAGTGGAACCCACCGGGCTTCTTCAGGGGAAACTGACGGGCCTGCGCAGTTATACTGCTCACGTTCTGCAAGTTTGGTTAGCGATTCACGCCTCTTTGGAAGGGTGACATGACTGCCATACATGGTCGTAGTAGAAAAGTAGCATGAGCAAGAAGCCAAACGGCATAGCCACGAAAATCCATTTCACATCGAGTGTCCAGAAGTCAATTACCCAGCTTCTGGATTGTGTTGGATAGAAAGCCTTGGTCACCGGCACTCGTTCAATGTTCGAATCTCGGATGTGGCCAGGTATATGAGAGAAGCCAACCCAAAAGACAGTGCAAAACTCCAGATCAGTCAGTATTGCGAGAAGAAATAATGACAGAACAACGAGATACTTACAACGTATGAGTAGTCGGCGAGTATTCCGCGAAATTGTTCCTTCCACATTGTACTAGATCCAACCTTCTCTAACGCATACACGCTTGCGAAGTAGAGTATGCCAATGATGCAGGCCAGGAAGCCAGCAGCATTTCCTATCTCAAATTCGTTGACAAGTTCTTCCACACCTTTGACTACGCAGAAGTTAGTGCCGTGACGTCTCTTGCATTGGCTGAGGGCAAACGCACTGATGTAAATGATGCCAACGTATAGGCCGAAAGACTCGCTGGAGAAGTCGGTCACATAGCGCATGTAGTCGCATCCGTTGAAAATTGCAACAAGCCAATGGAAGATGGCAGCCCAGATTCCGGTCCAGGCCATGAACTGAGGATAGATGGAGCCGTCATAAATCTGGATGATGTCGTAGATGGTAAAGTTGAAGAGGGAAATGAGACCGGTGACGCCAACGATGGTAAGCGGCTGGGCGCTTAGGATGCTGAAGACCACAGCCGCCAGGGCAGAGGAGAGCAGGCTCTCGTTTATACCAAAAAACTTGCCGGTGCGACGATACATGTCGAGTGTGTACGCGATGGCGGGAAGAAGACTGTGAAAAGATGCTTAGTACGGGGCAACGGCCAAGGACCACTCAAGGTTCAATCACGTACTTGACAAAGTACATCCGCACAGTGCTTGCAATGGTGCGATAGGTAAAGGCGTCGGTGATATCACTCCAGTAGTACGGGATCCTTCTTTTAACATCGTGGTACATTCCTCTGCCTGGCCGTAGTACCCTCCATCGTCGCCACCCAGATGCCGTGTCGTACGAATAGGATGCTCGAGAAGCTGTCGGCTCCAATCGCAATTGACCAAAGCTGTTGGAACTCACCATGGCGGAGGTATAGGCTCGGGAAGCGTATAGAAAATCTTTTCTACACATGAATAAAGAGAGGTTGTCTCTGCTTTATACCACAAACCGAAGCGGGTGTGTGGGTAGATACAGCAGGTGTCGTTATATACGTAGAGCCACTCAAATGCACAGATGAACGAATCAGAAGCATTTAAAAACACCTCATCTCTTTGAACTTTTCTGCCCGGGCAGTGGGTGGGACGATAAAAAAAGTTTAGCTCTATAAACTCTAGGAAGTATCCGTTTATTTATAATGGAGAAGACATTCAAATTTAGTGCCAAAGTTGTCTCTTCTGTCTTTTCGAATTTGTTTGTATCTTATGTTCTGTTCTGTTCGATACACCTTTTATAAAGCGTTCTGTGGGCGGCTTACGACAACCGGTCATTTTTTTGGTTCCTCCCTGTGGCGAGTCAAGAGAGAGAGAGAGAGAGCGAGAGAACGAGGGCGTCACACTACAGGGCACGAGCTAAAGCAAAGACCTAATAACGCATCTACCATCACTGTTTAGCCCGAGGACTTTTGCTACGGAGCAACCAGCATGTTAGGTGTGGCCTGTGGCTCGATCACCTAGCCCACAATTTACGGGATACATCATCATTAGTTATCCCCCTTCTTCCATGACGATTGGTAGCAACACCAGTCCGTCCAGACCTCTTTCTTTTTTCCCCCGTTATTATCAGTTTCACAGACACCAGTCGTCGAATTGTCATCAAGACACTAGTTAGTCACGTCCACCTGTTTCAAGACACCTGGGCCTCGCCCACCTACTTTAACGCACCAAGACCAACCCACCAACAACAAGCCAAAGAGCACCAGGTAAGAGAGCCCCAGACCAATACAAGCAAGCTACAACCAAAAAGCAAATACAGACACACACAGCAGAGTGAGCATGAAAGTCCTAATAAAAGGCACCCAGGAGTTTATATATATTTAATCATTCGACCTCTACAACAACAACGTTGTTTTTTGTCGGGCGGCACATGTTAGGTGTGGTCTGTGGCTTGGCCCACAACAACTACGAAATACATCATCATCATCATCTCCTTCTCTTCCCTGACAATCATCATGGTCGCCTCTACCGAGTTGGACCGTTTACGCCAGAGCCTCAGTGACGAGATACTGCATCTGGCTGAAACACTGCTGGAACCCTCTCGTCTAGAACACTTTAGCAACCCAGTTCTGCGCTGGGAGGCCTTCGTCCACGAAGGAGGTGTAATAAGTGGTAAAGGGTCTCTTATTGCATCGGTAAGCTTTGAGCAGCCTAGCATTAAGGTCACATCCAAATAGCTGCTAATAGTCACGAATAGCGATCCATTGACCTGTCTCACATCCTGCCTGCCCGATCAGCCTCCAGTCCTTCGCCCAAGTTGGCCGCCAGCCAGGACAATACCCATGCTGGCGCCCAGGGTCACGGGCTTCACCCAGCAGCCGCCGACTTGGTCGAAACCTCCTCCAGTCCACGCAGGCCCTCTACAGGTCAGGACTCTACAGGCCAGGACTCTACAGACCAGGACTCTACAGACCAGGATGGCTCCCGTAAGATGGTCAGCGCTCTTCGTCCCGTATCCGACTGTAACGTCATTGATACACATCGCCAGATGGAAGTTGCAACTTGTAACTTTCCCAAGAGGGCCAAAACCCTTTCTACCACCTCCTCAGTTCTAATGCAGCCGTCGTTAACCAAGTTTATTACCTCTCTTTGGGAGCAGATTCACGGCGGCGTCATTCTGGAGCCGCAAATTCAAGCAGGGCAAGCGCTTCTCAACTCCGTCTCTGATAATAACACACATGTGAAGAACAACACCATCTCGGACAATCATACACTTGAGGGGAACAACACAGTCTCGGACAATAATACACGCGTGGAGAGCAATGCCGTCTCCTCCGTGAGCCTTGAGGCGCTGTCGTCCGCCCACACGACCATCTGCCCAGTTACTGCCAGTTCAAACAACGCTATCGACTTCTTCAGCCACAGTAACATTGTCTGCCGCAAAGTCACCCAGGCAAGTCGAACGTATCGGTCTTTTGAGGTTCTCGTACAGGCACAGTGGGTAGAGAACTTTGATAGATACGTCGAATACCTTGCTGGCAATAGCCCGACTATGTCGTCAGCTAAATGTCGGAAGGCTGCTTTGATGGAGGCGTGCCAGGATTTTCAATGGTCAGAAAAGGAGCTACGGAATAAGATGGCCATCTGGAGAGGCTACAAAGATATCAAAGACGCAGCTGGATGGGCTGCCCTTGTCTTTTCAGGATTGGGACTCTACCGCCTCGCCAAATATCGCATCGGCCTTGATCAAAAAGGGTTTGATACTCTAAGACGCCTCAAGATGCGTATCGAGGTTGCAGCAGACACTATACACCCCCACTGGCGCCAATTACTAGCTTGTATCGGTGAAAGCACCGACCGTCTCTTCACAGGCCATCCACATGATTGGGTAGTATCCTTGGATAGCTCCGATCCGGTGCCTTTACGGCATACATATGTCGAATCAGACCCTTTCTTTACTTTTCAACACTTGGACGAAGCCATAGTCGATACGCAGGCATGGGATGGAGACGACCCCCGCTATGTCTCACCAGCTACCGTTGCAGCACCGATAGCAGAGTGTCGTGTGTGCGGTCAGACACAGTCGAATGAGCCTACAAAGAATCAGTGCTACTGCTTCCCGTCGCTATTTAGTGGGCCACGTCAGCCGGCTATGGTGCAGGTATTCCGGACACTAGACGGTCGAAACAATGGACTGCAGGCATTGACACCAATAGAGCGAGGTGGAGCTATTGGAGAGTTTGTCGGGCTTATCACGAAGGATATTGAGGATTTGGATGTCATGAGAGGCCTGACTGAAGGAAGATCATACCAAATATGGCAAGGAAGACAGGGAAACTTTACGCGCTTTATCAACCACAGCTGCAATCCAAACGCTCAGTTTCAGCACTTTGTTTGGTTAAGCACCGAGCGTATAATCTTGGTAAGCAAAGGGATAGCAGCCGGCAGCGAGATTACAGTCGACTATTCGGAAAGCTACTGGTCGGGCCTAAACAAGCGCTGTCTATGTGGAGAGCGCTGTTGTCGATACAGCCACGGGTAGTCTGAGGGGGTAGTAGGAAATGTCAAGTCCGAAGGGGGGCTTTTTTTTTTCAAACGAAAGCGGCGAGGACATGTTACAGATGCGCTGTTCGTCTTTTGCAGATCTTTTTGCAGATGATAGAGTTAATACTTCGGTGCCGAGTAGCCAGTCTCAATCAACAGCTAGTGAATCAACAGCCGCCGGTCTGTCAAAAATCAAGAACTAGCTGCTAATTAATTGGCTGCTGAGCGACTGTTAATTCAGACTAGGCAGATGCTAATTGAGGCTGTTGAACAAATCTCACGGTTCACCGCTAGTTACCCCCCATGTTGACCGCTGCAATCGCAAAGGCAATTCCTACGCAAGACTCTTGAGGACGGACTGAACCTGCTCATCCGTCTTGTCTGCGAAAGGATCAACATTGGCGCGGAGTGTGCCGAAGAAAAGCACGGGGTCTTTGGGAATGGGCTTGATAGTACTGCGAAGCTGATGCAAAGAGACTTAGGCAATATCTACGCCGTCAATAAGAATCCGCCCGCCAGTGACTTGAGCAAATCGCAAAAGCGCATTAGTCAGACTAGACTTTCCAGCACCGGTCCGTCCAACAATGCCAATGCGCTGCCCAGACGTTGCAGAAAGCCACACGTCTCTGAGCGCCGGTGGTGAATCTGTTCCATATCTCATGGTGACGTCTTTAATTTCCACAGCCCCGTGGGATGGCCAGTCCGCGATTCGTCTCCCTGTGTCTGGCTCAGTCGGCACCTCTGTCAAGGCAATCACGCGATTGGCGGCCGTGATGCCCATGTGAATGGGCAGAAACCTGACCCAAGAGCTTTGACAAGGTGCCTTTCATTTGAAGAGCCAAGGTAATGGTGAATCCAGCTGTCGCCGCATCGGCGTCGTTGAAGACCATGGCCGCCGCTGTTGTCACCACAAACGCGCAGCCCAGCGCGCCTGATCGTATGAGGGTCCAGCAGTTTCCGATTTGAATGTGTATCCCGACCTTGGAAGAATTGTCGGCCAAGTCAGAATGACGCTTCATAAACTGCGGAACTCGGCCAAATGCGCGAATAGTAGTTCGTCCCAAGATCATGGCGCTGGTGTGGTCCGAGACTGGATGAGAGGCCTGGCCCAAGAAGTGGTCGCAACTTTGTGCCCGACTGGATTATCTTGGGTCCTATGTACGCATACACGGCCAATATTTCAACTGCGCTGATGGCGCAAAACGATTGGAGGAGAGACTGCAGTCCCCGGTCAGCTTAAAGTTGTCAAGAGTGAGGTTCCAGGGCTACCGTACCTAACGGCAATCATGGTTCCAAGATTGAGAATTGTGCCCAAGATGCCGTTGAATGGAGGTGCAACCAGGTTATCAAGTATATGCATGTCCGTATCAATTACCTGATAGAGTTGCTCAAAGGGGTCGAGTCTGTCCAGGATAAAGTAGCTGTCAAGAGTCTTTGAATCAGGCTCTCGTAGAGGGACCTCGAGGCAGCCATCCCGACCGTGGCGAAAACAGGAGCCTGACATGCGAGAGCTACAACATTGACAATGGAAATTAAAAGATGGAGTGACACTTTCAGAGGGCGGCTGTGCTCTGAGTCGACTGGCTTCTGCCATTCGATGTCCACTTTGTAAGCCACCACGAATGAGCCGCATTCAGGCATTGGTAGCATATTGTAATAAAAGCACCGGCCAGATAAAGTCGCATGCCGGATACACTCAAATAACGCACAAGGGTTCGAGTCGTTGTTCGGGCAGCTTGAGTTTGGCATTGTGGCTTCGTGGAGCTCTTGTCACTGGGAGGCTTGGAAGCATGTTCCTTGGCCTTGGTAGTATGCGCATCTGAAGACACAGCTGTGGCAAGGGTAAACTTGGAATAATCAGGAATTTGGGACTTGCCAACCGCAGTTCCATTTCCAACATTGACGAAAATCGGGCCGCGTCGATGCACAACTCAGGACGGTGAGTAGCGAGAATGATGGTCCTCCCTGCCGCAACATGACCTGTGAGTGCATGCCTGCAAATCCAATTCGCAATCGGCATATCAATTGCCCCAAGAACGTCTTGGAGAAGTACAAGTCCTGCTGGGGAGTAGAATGCTCTTGCTAGGGCCACGCGCCACTTCTGGCCGCCACTCAAGGAGGAGCCCCCGGCACCTGCGATGGTCATATCGCCATCTGCGAGGGATTCAAGATCTTGGTTGAGGGCACAAGCTCGTACAACTCTGTCATAGCGTTCTTTATCAAAGGAAAATCCAAACATTGAGTTGTCTCTGATTGAGCAGTTGTCAATCCACGGGGGCTGCGCAACGTAGGCAGTCAACCTCGCTACTAAGCCATTTTGAACAGCTTCACCAACGCTGGGTCTCCCGAGCCGCCCATCTATAATGGAAGGCCTCGTCTAGCAGCGCAGATAATAACAGGCTTTTTACAGACCCGATCGTGATGATTGGACTGTCTAGTGACTAAATCTGAAATCTTGGGGTAGATGTTCTGGCTCGTCTGACTGATCTAGGAAGTAGGAAAGCGTCATCATCAAGAATCTGATTCGAGAAGATGTTCAAGGTGTTTCATAGAAGCTGAGATCACCTGCAACGATTGAGGAGCAGAAGGAAACTTCCTGCCACCAACCGGCCGTAGGACTCAGTTCTTTGTCTTTCCATCAGCGCACTTGACGACTTGGTCAAGCTTCCAGCCGAGCTTCGCATCTTTTGCACAAGTAGGGCACTGCGTCAAGCCGTCCCGCAGTCTGTGGCACATGGCTGTCTCCTCGTAGTAGGCATCCCACTTCGCATCATCAGCCGTCTCCCCAAGATCTCCATTTACGGCACCAAACTTGGCGTCGATGGGCTTAATACATTCCCTCATCTTGGCATCGTAGTGATCCGTGCAGCGCTTTATCAGATCTCCCTTCAGATCCACCAGCTTCAGGTCGTCCTTGTACCACTGGCTCGCGCCGCCCGTATAGCCGCGCTGTCCAAGGTTGTTGTTGATGAAGTCGAGGTAGCTGCCGACCTTGGTGAAGATGCTGGGGCCGTTGCACTTGCGGCCTTGGTTGTCGTCGAAGCTGTGAGAGACGAGGCCGACCAGAGTTCCGGACTTGACGTCGATGAGAGGGCCGCCGCTATCGCCCTCGCAGACATTCTTACCAGCCTTGCCCGCGCAAATCAGGGTACTTGTATCTCCCAGGTCCCAACCGATGCTCTTTGTGCACTTTTCCATTGTCTGGAGAGGAATTGCGGCTTCAGCCCGCTTCTCGGTTGGCTTGACTTTTTCGCCTTTTTCCAGAATGGCCGGACTTCCCCTACATGATTGTCAGTATTTTTTTGCGTTGAATAGATCTCACTAAATAATTGATCTTCTTTCGCTAAAATATAGCCCCCAATAGACGGTTGTCGAGGTGGGTAGGAGTGGGAGCGGGCACACTTACCAACCAACAGCAACTACTTCCGAGTTTGGTGGGAGGTCATCGGCGGTTTTTGGAAGCACCGCATACTCGATTTCGTTGCTCGTTTCGATGGCAGTGGCTAGTTTGATGATGCCAATGTCGTTAATCTTATCAGACTTGGCAGCGGGCTTCCAGTTGGGTTTCCCAAGTACAGGCTGCTGAATCGTGGAGATCTTGACCACGACTCCCTCCTCCTTTATCAGATCCTAAGAAGTCAAGATATCAGCTCAAGAGACGCCGGGAAGATGTTGAGGAAATTCTCGAGTATGGGCTTCCTGAAACATACCATCTTTCCCGCCACAACATAACCTTCATCGGTTGCGGCGCTGAAGCAATGGGCCGCGGTAAGCACAGTAGTGCTGTCCAGCAGCATGCCGCCGCACAAGTGGCTGTGGTTGCTGTTTTGGATGCTGACAGTGAATTTGTAGTTGTCTGTCGACTCATCAGGTGAAATGATTCTCTTGTTTATCGATGTAGACGCAAGCGCAACAGGCAGCCCTGCGGTCAAGGCAACAGCGACGTTGGCTTTCATTGTGGGAAAATGGTTTCTGATAAGTGTATAAGGATTTAATGGGTAGATTAAACGAATTTTCAAGGTTGGATACTCTGGAGATGAAGATGGAAACAATCAACTGGGTAGCACGTACCTTGAGTATATATACTTTGAGAAAGGGGTGTGGAAGACGATGTTGAGGCTGATCCTTAACATGGAGGGTGGAACTTGAACGGAAAATTACCTTGGTGTCATACATCATGTCAGTCAACATAGTCATGCTTCGCAATGCAGGAATCTATGGATAGCTTTGGCGTTGGAGAAGCAAAATCGGCTGTAAGTTTGGTGCATAAGTGTCCGCAATCAGGACACACAATCCGCGTGCGAAACCCATTACCGGCTGTATACTCATCCAGACAATTGATCTTCTACAAGGTCACAGTACATAGACAGACTGGACCGCCCGGCCATGCTGCCTGCGGAGTGCGACGTTATGACGCTCGGCATAGCACCTCGCTATACTTGAGAAGTATTGATTGAGAACCGCTTGTTAATATGAAACTAATTAGACTTGACTCGCACTATCCCTTCTCGGCAAAATTAAAGAAAGCCTTCTCTTGTCGGAATTGCGGAGAGTTTCCGCAGAGCTGAGCCTTGCAGGTCTCTTGTCTAACTCAAATCTCGAGTCTCCTAAAGACTTTATACATGTCAATTCATCTTGCGCTGAGTACGCGGTTTTATATAGCTGCCATTGGCTACTTTTTCTCCCCTTGTATGTTTTTGATCATTGCGTCATAACTGACTTGCGTTCCAAGGCTGGGGTGTGGCACATCACCACTATAACATCGCGAAATAGGAAGCATTAGGGGCTAGCCGATAGCGAAAGCAATGTGCTACCTATAAGATTTGCTCCATATAGAGCCAACTAATGTGAGTCAGTTATTAATCTGGTGATAGTTTCGTACCTTGACAAAACTTTTCGGCCGATAGTAGCAAGAGCTATAGAACTGCCATCAGGGATAATAGCAGATCAATTAGGCGAATGTGCATTAAGCAGTCCCTTGATTGATATATCTTCGGCATTGTAACGGAACTTGGCTCCGCCACTTCTACATTGCTAAACCGTGGCTGTGGGCCAAGCATGGATAGGTGAGTCTTTAGGTCTGTGCAAGAGTCAGTCTCGCGGAAAGAGTCGACCGAGCCTATACCAAAGATGAGCAGGTATCCGAATACTATATATTATTAGTGCCACTATAGGGAAATTTTCTTCACCTACCATATATGAGCCTAGTCCTAATAAGAGTCAGACCCACAACTAACTTGCCAAGTTTATAGAAGTGGTATAGGATAGCCGATACTATTGCTTGGTTCTTAGGATATGTTTAAGTAGACAGCTTCATCAATTCACTGGAATTGACAACAGGCTCGTAGTTTTCTTCTAGATGAAGGCGCCGCTTGAGGCTGTTAGGCTGTTAGTGCCATAAATTACACGCCGCCATTCCGTCTTCCGCTTGGACTGGATACTCCGTCAACTACGAGCAATCACAGTAATCATTTACCATAGAACGGGGCGGATAATTCGGAGGCAAAGACTCAAGGCTATTACAATGTATAAACAACCATCAGCCTCATCTCAATTATCTGCTAATTGTAAACAAGATGACGTGCAAAGCGGTTCCTCTTCCTGGTCTACTGTACAGTAGTGAGTTACTGGTTTTAGTGGCAGTCAGCGTAACTAGTGGGTGCGGGCAAGAGCCTATAATCTGACCAGCATTGAAATCCCGCCCATAGAGACACAACGAGATGCAAAATAACAACCAATTCGTGCATTTGATCAAACAAAACACTTATATAATCTAGAGATACTTTTAGATGTACGTAAACTTTATTCTATAAGATAGAATGCAATCCCATCATCTTATTTGCCGAGTATAAGCAACTCACCAACAAGTGTTTTCTCTATAGTCGTCGCTATTGAATTTCTTAAAATTGCGGGCTTGGCTGAATGTAGAATTGGGGCTCGCGGCCACAACGCAGCTGGGCTAGAATCCTAACGTTATGGGGACTATGGCTCGGAAATTAACGAGCACGCGATCGACGCTAAATAGATACCTGTGGGTGTTTACGCGAATAGGGAATATGGTTCGTACGGGACTGCTGAATACAATTGAACACAATTTGGCATGTGTTGGCAGGCACGCCCTGGCTCGCCGACTCAGCCAGCCGGCCCCCTCACCAGCCGCCACACTCTCTAGATAGTCTCTCTCTTTCTCTCTCCTTCATACACACATTCATCCAGGTCTTTGCTTTAGCTCGTGCCCTGCAGTGTGACGCCGCGTGCCCTCTCTCGCTCTCTATGTTGCCCTCGCTCGATCCGCCACAGCATGCCTCTCTTATCGCGGGACGGAATGCTAGTCAACGAGTTTGTGTATCCGCATAAGATTGCGAAAGACTCTGAATGCTTCTTCTCACTCTGGCTGGTCATATACCGCAATTGATGCCGGGCTCGTGGAATATGTACATGTATTATCATTAAAAACTAACCACCATCACTACTAATATAGAGCATCATTTGTAATGCTCCAGCGATATTTCATCACCTGGCAATTCAATCGGCTTCCCTGCCTCTCGTCCTTGCCTGTTCTTCTTTCTTCGGTAGCACACGCAACAACATATGCATCCCACAATGAGTAAAAAGCCAATCACAGTTGGCAGCACAATGGCAACGTATATCAGCCCGTCGTACTGATGCTTGTCCGGCGATTCTGTCAAGCTTTTGCATTTCTTGCGACCTGTGGCTTCTGCGCCGGGCGTCCAGGTGGGTATTTGAACATCATAACAAAGCTCCATAGACGGCGGCTGGGGCGTCAGAGTTGGTGCATCGCTGGCCATCCATTCAATCTGCCACGCGGCGTGCGCGCTGACGGTAAGCGTCGTGGTCGTCTGGCCTGACGTGACGCCGTGCGTCTCGGAGACGAGTTTGGTGCAAGCCGGTCCGAAACTGGGGATGTCATTCACGGTGCCGGTCGCGGAGAATCCACTGCACGAATGTCCATGTTGGCAAAGTGTCCAAAGCGGGATCAAAAGATCCGGGGCGTAGCAGGTAACGTACCTCGAACAGCAGACGGCTTCGAATGTCACAGAGGCGGAGTCGCTCGGATTAGGATAATACTGCGGATCGTCGACTTTCAAATTATACGCGACCCAGTCGCTCGGGCACACGCCCGGCCGGACGATAATGGTTGCGCCGTCGCGAAGCACGTTGGGGCCCGACGCTTGGCAGCCCTCGGTGGTCTGGGGAAACGCGGCATACACGGTGTAGTGGGTGGCGTCGCCATGGACACCGGTGCGATATGTAATTGTGGTGTTGAAGACGTCGGTGCAGCTCGCCGGCACGGCAAAGGGCGTAGTAAGGACGGGCACCGCCGCCGTCGCCGTCGCCGCCGCCGCGACCGTTGTCGAATTCATCGGCCGCCTCTGTGAGAAAGGCTCTGCTGAGGTCAGGATGGCAGCGGAGCGGGCCGTGGGGGTCTTTTAAAAAGAAGAAGAAGCCGCGCCGCCGCCAGACGAGGCTGGAGTGGACGGGCCAGGCCAGGCCAGGCCAGGGAGCTTGACAGGGTTGACAGGGGCCAGAGTAGACTAGTTGGAGGGTTGCAGTGAGCTGAGACACTTGTATTGGTGAAGAAATTCAATGATTGGCAAGAATAGTACCTGCATTAAGCTAGGGTCCATTTCTACAAATTACGATGCAACGCAGTTTCGACGTGGCCGTTGAGGTAGCGTTGGCCTAGCTAAAGAAGCATTATTGTACAGATTAGTCTGTCGCAAGCAAGTACATAAGAAACTAAATCTCCATCATTGCAAGGGGACCTAGCGGCGCCGAATTTAAGATTTAGTAGTTAATAATAGTCATCAACAGATTAGTCTCCATTCCAAAAGACTGCACATTGCATGGTGCCGCGTGGCTGCAAAACATGCCCATCGACTATCTCTCTTAAATACTCTTGATTTTATTATCTATATTTTTTATTCTATATAAT
>JAPERH010001167.1:0-13493 GCA_030411535.1 Beauveria australis
CCCACTCCCACCCCCCAGCTAACCCGACCGCCCGAACCTTGCCACCCCCCCCCCCCCCCCCCCCCTTGGGAAGGCCTTTATAAGACTTTTGAGACCCCCCTCCCCTTCTTCAACACTAGATTGTTTCTGCTTCTTGCTACTTTAAAACCCTGTGCATTCATCTTGTTCATCTATGCCCATTACTCCAACAGACTAGAAACTTGTTTACTCTCACAGTGCAAGTGCTTGGGCATCACAAGCACCGCCACCTTGTCACTCTCCTATAAAGCCAACAACTCATCACCAACCCACTTCCACACATCATGGCTCCCTCCGCCATCACCACCACCCTCTCCCGCCCCGCCGACGCCGCCGCCGCGGCGCCCGTCGGCAATTTCACCGGCTACGACCACGTCACCTGGTGGGTAGGCAACGCCAAGCAGGCCGCCTCGTACTACACGACGCTGTTTGGCTTCCACGTCGAGGCCTACCGCGGTCTCGAGACGGGCTCGCGCTTCTTTGCCTCGTACGTCGTCTCCAACAATGCCGTGCGCTTCGTCTTTACCTCGCCGCTGCGCTCCGCCGCGCACCTGCCGGCCGACGACGAGGCGGCCAAGATCTCCGCCGACGAGCGCCAGCTGCTCGTTGACATGTACGCGCATCTGGAGCGTCATGGCGACGCCGTCAAGGACGTGGCCTTTGAAGTGGACAATGTCGCGGCCGTGTATGGTAGTGCGGTCCGGGGCGGCGCGGTGGCGGTGCAGCCGCCGCGGACACTTACCGACGATGAGCACGGTGCGGTGACGACGGCGGTGATTCGCACGTATGGCGACACGACGCACACGCTCATCAACCGCGCGGGCTACACGGGCACTTTTATGCCTGGCTTCCGCGCCGGAAAGCCGTCGACCAGCAGCGTCAGCGCGCCGGCGGTGCCGCTCGCCCGCATCGACCACTGCGTCGGCAACCAAGACTGGGACGAGATGAACGCCGCCTGCAGCTTCTACGAGACGGCCCTCTCCTTTCACCGCTTCTGGTCCGTCGACGACAACCAAATCAGCACCGAGTTCTCCGCGCTCTCCTCGGTCGTCATGGCGTCGCCCAACAACCTCGTCAAGATGCCCATCAACGAGCCCGCGCCCGGCAAGAAAAAGTCGCAGATTGAAGAGTACGTCGTCTTCAACAGCGGACCGGGCGTCCAGCACATTGCCCTCCTCACCCCGGACATTATCGGCGCCGTCACCGCCCTGCGCGCCCGCGGCGTCGACTTCATCAACGTCCCGCAGACGTACTACGACACCATGCGCCACCGCCTCAAGACGGAGAAGCGCGCGTGGGAGCTGCGCGAGGACCTCGACACCATCCAGCGCCTCAACATCCTCATCGACTACGACGAGGGCGGCTATCTACTCCAGCTCTTCACCAAGCCCCTCATGGACCGCCCTACCGTCTTCATCGAGATCATCCAGCGTAATCACTTTGAGGGCTTTGGCGCCGGCAACTTCAAGAGTCTCTTTGAGGCCATTGAGCGTGAGCAGGCCGAGCGTGGCAACCTGTAAAGCAAGTGCTGCTTGCAGGAACATCCCCCCAAACCGCAAAGATTCTCCTCTGTCGTGTATCTCGGTTACGTCACTTTCTTTTGTTTTGCAAACTGACCTTGTTGCCGAGAATGGTGCAAGGTTCCCCCACGCAAGACTCTCATTTGAATGTTAGCACGCTTCTTCATGATATAAACTTGTATGGCATTTGCACGGTACATAGCTAGGTTTTTGTTTTCAACTGCTCTGATTTATGAGCACCGACTCCTATCAAGTCTCTTTATTTGAGCTGTATAAAGAACAATAATACATTGAAAAAAAAATCCAAGAATAGAATCAAACTCCGTTCGAAAACTAACGTTATTGTGCTTTACACCCGTGTATGCGCCTATTACTATGCTGAAATGTGCAAATCCATAAAATTTACAAGCTCCAAGACGTACGCGTACTGTGGCCTTGCCTGGCCGTTTTTTCCCGTTCAAAAGAAACCCATGATTTAAATGCTTCAACGCCCTCCAGTCAAGATGTACACACTGGCGAATGTCGTCGCTTGCCGTTCTATACTCGAGTGGCCCACGTCACAACGGAACCGTGTTACGGATCAATGGCCATGGCGCCGTTGGTGTGCCCATTGCTCGTATCATGCCCATTCGTTTGCGCACCATTCTCCTGCGGCGGGTGCACGTTACTCTGGCATCCGGGACAATTATGTATAACCTCGTGTGCGTACACGTCGCAGTCGATGCAAAAGTGGTTCCCGCACACCTCGCACGCATACCGCCCGCTCTCACTGACACCCTTCGCCGCCAGCCGGCGCCCAGTCTCCTGCGTATCAGCATGCTTCTCTCCGTTGACGGCCCCCTCAACCGTCCGCGGCGGCGCGGAAAAGGGGCACTGGCAGGCAAAGCACGCCGCGGACTGCGCGGCGTCGGCCCACGGCACCTCGACCCAATTGCGCAGCGGAAAGAGGTGGTGGTAGGAGCGCGCCAGGTGAGTTGAGAGAATGAGCGTCAGGCCGCACGCGGGGCACTCGGCGGGAAGGCGGCAGACGCGGCTGCCACAGCGCGTGCATAGGAAGCCCTCGCGGCAGGGCTTGTTGTGGCAGGCGCAGTAGCTCACGGCGCCGCCGGGCGCGAGCACCCGCGAGGGGAAGCCCATCATCAGAAGGCTGGCCGTGCTCTGCTCCTGCGTGCGCGTGACGGGCGGCGTGGTGGCGGCTAGGAACAGCTCCCGAAAGTGCACCTCGTCCATGACGACGTTATACTGCGACGTGTCGCCCGCGTTTGTACGCGAGCACAGCTCCGCGCAGATCGAGAGGTGCGCCGAGAGCCCGACGATGGAGACACGGATTCGGTCGCTGATGAGATTCGTCATGGTGTCGTGGATGTCGCCGGGGTCGCTGGACAGGAGCGCGCCGTAGATGATGAGGACCTCTCTGGTGCCGTGCGATGGTGCATGGCTGCGCAGCTACCTGTTAGCATAATTCAGATGGCCTCCAAAAACAGAGAAAGACGTACAAGAGCGCGCCACGGCACATTTCCAGCGCATTCTGCAGGCTAGGGTTCCCCTGCGGATCCTGGCCCTCGAGGGCCTTGAGCCGCTCGAGATGCTCAGCTGGGTTGCCGCCCAGGTCGCTGACGCGCACCGCCACGCCGTCGCGCATGCCGACTATGCCCAGCTGGGAGATGGGATTCTGTTCAAAAAACTCGCGCACAAAGGCGGCCGCGTAGCGCAGCGTCAGGCGGTGCCGTGTGGGCAGCATGTCCTTGTCGGCCATGGCAAACGACATGTCGAGCACCAGCATCAAGTGCCGGATGATGCCGCGCTGCAGCGGCGTCGTGTCGCGCCGCAGCCGCCGCCTCTTCTCCGCCTCGAGCGTCGTCAGGTCCAGCGTCCCGTCCTCGCCCTCCTCGGGCAGGTCCGTCTCCCATGTCCGCTTTGATTTCTCCCACGCCTGCGCCGTATTCTTCTTCTTCTTGCGGCTGCCGCCGCTGTCCTTTTTGCTGCGCTTCGGTCGTCCACTGCTGGATACGCCGCCAGATCGTGAGGGTCGCCCGCCCGCCGGGGCATGGTGGTCGTGATCGTCATCCTCGTCTTCGATGGTGTGGTCCATGAGGTCGTCCGACATGTTGTCGGCGACAAACTCGCCATCGGAATCGGCCATTCTGTGTGCTGGTCCCTGGGTTTGCACGATGAGATAAAAATGACAGATCTTTGAGAATGGAGGGACGCGCCGTGCGGAGTAATGCAAGGAACAAGTCCTGCTTGGCTGCAGGCGTCAAGTTGAACGTGAAGGTGCACTGGCAGAAAGCTTCTAGCCTTGGCCTTGCATTCACCCAAAAGCCTTCCCCACAGCGGCCACTCACCACTCAGAGCCAAAGCATTACAGCATCGATTTCTAAACTTTTTTCTTCAATTTTCATCAAAAATGTTAGTAGCGAGTAATTTTCCTTTCTGATACGAGTCAACGCGTGGCAAAATCATCAAAGCAATAGTTATTGATTGCTAAGCTACATGAGCATTAGTTGCATCTGGGGTATACTACGAACGTGTATAAATCAATACAGCAGCTGGTTCATCAGCGCGTTAGTCTTAGAAGTGAACAGATATCCCCTCGTCCTCCACGTCGCGTCTTGCTTTTTACTCCATACGAATACATGTTCGTCGTAATCAGAAATTGAACCACTTCAGTCATATGCAAAGCAAAGCTCCGTGAGTTGTAACCAAGCTGGTTCTCTCAAGTTGATCCGCTATTTGAGAGCGGCAAAGGGTAGTTTTGTTGGCGTCGTGGTATCCAGGCCTGCAAGAGCACCATTGGTGAGGAGATTATTGATTATGCGTGTCGAGTATTTGAGTGTTGTGGGAGGTGTTCCTGCTGCCTGGAGAGCGCCGATAAATAGAAGATCGGTATAATAAGAAAATCAAGAGTAGAAATGCAATGAAAAGCAGCCCCTCCGTGAATAACGCCGTTTGCCGAAAAGAAAAAGTAATGGGTCTAAGGATAGGATCGGAGTCGAGGCGGGTTAGGGGTATGTGCTCTCCTGGGTTGACCAGTCATCCTCGGTGATGCTGGACCAAAAGACCCAGACAGCAACGACGGACAAGAGGGTGAAGAGGGTTTGGAAAAGGGCGCCGTCGATTTTCCCACTGGTTCCGTTGCAGATATGGGGCGAAATAGTATAGTTGAAAACCTGACCGATGGCGAAAAGAACAGCAGCGGCCGTCAGGTAGAGCATGGGACGAATTTCGCCGAGGATGCGAAGGACAAGAATGACCTCGAGGACGTAGAACGCGACGAGAAAGATGAGGGGCACAAGCTGATAGAGGACGTAGAGAGCAAGGTTGCGGTTGGGCAGGGCGTAACTCGAGTCCCAGAATCCAGTGAAGCCGAAGCCAGTATCGAGAGCAATGTAGCCGGTACCAATGAAGAAGGCGGCGGCGGATGCAATAACGAGACTCAAAGAGAGCACAGTGCCGTCATCAATCAATTGGTAGCCGATTACAGCGTTGAGCATGAGGATCCAAGTCGTGGCAATAATCATGCCAATATGAATAGCGCTAAAGGCCTGAGAAACGGTCAGTGTTTGTCGGCGTTGGGGCGAGCAGCGCAACGTACGACGCGAACTTTACCAGAGAGCGGGAACTCGCCGACGGAAAAGATTTCACAAATGCTTATGACAATGTAGCCAATGAGGAACAATTGCATTTCCCTGCACCTCTTGTTAGCGTGGGCAAGCAACTTGATGGGCGCGAGCTTTTACAAACCTTCGGCCAACAGCTGCCTTTTTCTTGTCCGACTTGAGCAGCAAGAAGACGGATGTGAGAATGGCAATAGCAGCCAGGAGGATAGAGCCAAGGTTACCGAGGTGCCGACCTCCACTGAGGGGGATTCCGGTCAATTGACAGCCATCCCATGGTCCCGTTTGGTTGCGCTTGTCTGTTAGAAGCTGGGTACTCTTAGCATTGTGGTCGCGAGGATTCGGAATAGATGTTGTGCACTCACGTTGCAGACTGGCAGAGTAGAATCTCTACAGAATTTCTGTCGAATGTCGAGTTAGCAAACACGCCTAATGGCGATTGAGAGGGGATCGGGTACATTGAAATTGCCAAAGTCGGTCGAGCCCATTGCGACTGCGGAGAATGGAGTAGATTGGGGGAATTGGAGTCAAGCAAGCCCGCAGTCCTTTGAATATGAGAGAATCGGCACTTGCCCCGCGATCAAAGGGGACGGTGCGTGAGCTCTGTGTCGAGGGTGAACCAAGCGGGAGGGCTCGTCGGGGATGCTGTTTGCGGAACTGGGTCCAGCAGCGAGACGCGCACTGTCGAGGGGTTCGGTTCGTTCAAGCAACGTGTATAGGTTTTGCGCCCCTGTCTATATTGTAGTGAAATAAATCGAATGTGGTAGCCCTTAGTATGCTTCGACGGGCGAGTTTGTCCACAACTAGGTTTTTTTTTTTTCGGTGCGCCTTCGTTGTGTTGGGCTTGTCGTGGTTCAGTGGCTCGGGGGTTGGTGTGGTGGCTGGGCGAATTCGCGGGCGGTACGATTCTGGCACAGCAACGCGCTAGGGTCTGCCAATGCTGAGCGGGATGTCGATGGGAAAGCAAGCGACCAATGCCAAAGCTGCACAAAATGTCGACGGGATGGCGAATCGGAGAAGAAGCAGCAAGAGGTCGAGGCTGGTGAGGCTTCGAAAAGCAAGAGAAAAAGGTTGGTGTGCAATGAGGAGATTATTGACGATCCGGGGGGTGTGGCAGGGAAATGGGGAACAAGAGCAAGAGCAAGCGCAGAGAAGGCTGGCTACCTACAAGAGAAGGGAATCAAGGCAAGACAGATTGGGGGGGGGCAGGTACTTGTGCCAGTTAGCAGGAGTACTTGAACTTGACAGACAAGCAGGCCGCAGGAAGCTGAGCTAAAGTGATTACAGGGGTGGAGGGGCAAGACGGCGGACGTCGGCGAGCTTTTAGTGGACGGCCGGCCGCCTGCACCACCTGCGGCGCACGCGGTTGTACCTGATTAACTGGCTCTGGCTGGCAATGATGAAGAAATACTGGACTGCGTGCGGTACCTGCGGGGTGCCTGTTTGCCTCGTGTGGCTGGGTTCAGGCCGTCCCATACCCAGCGACCGGGCAGCAGGTAAAATATAGTTTAGCAAATAATAATTTAATAATTTGCCGACTGGCTGCCCACAGGCGGTCCTAACTACCTCCAGCCGCCAGCGTCGACAAAAAGCAGGTACACGAGCGACGGCCTCGACGAGCACAGAAATTCCCATCACACCTGGCGCGCAATATGGAGAGGGCTGTCGAAGAAGGCGAGGTCAAAAAGATTAAAATTGCCATGACTATTCATGCTGCTGTCATTTCCTGTCTGATGATGTATCCCTTGCCTGTCCTGCAGGCTAAATAACACAGCCCGGCAAACTACAGTGTAGCACCCTGCTGCGAGCTTGATGAAATCCGGTCCTTCTATTGGCCAGCCATCTAATATTAAATATCCCCCTAACCAAGTCACAGCGACCCCTCCCCTCCTCTACAGAAGCCTCCTCATGTACCTCGACGCCGACTCGCAGGTACCTTCCTTGCTTCCACCGTCATCTTTTCAAGTCACCTATTGTGATTTGTGAGACACGCCCAACTCATGCGTCAGTCATTTCCTCATCCGATGTTGCTACTGGTATCTGAATGTTTGTTTTCGGCCTAGATAACCCATTGCTACGGAGAACTGTGCATCATATCCTTTGTTCTTTATCGATTCATTACACTAGATTCACTCTGTTCCATAAAGCAAAGTCCACATCACAACATCGCGTCAGTAAAAGGATAATAAAGATGGGCCTGGACACAGACTTTGCCAATCTCTCTTTCTCTCGAATTGGCCCTCGTTTTGAGTACTCCCAATCATGACGACTTGGGTCTTTGATTTGTTGCTGTTATTAGGGAGTACAATGGCTAATAACCGATCGAGAAAAAGGTCCCTGCACTAAATAGTTACCCCGACCCGGACATATCCATCTTATCACTCGCTTATGCGCATCATTGCAAACTACTATTTAATAATGGAATTACGAATTTGTACCTCAGCTTTCTTCTGCGGCGGCGCATCTGCTTCTCTGATTGCATGGTGTGGCTCTGACTCCTCCCACAGTTGCATAGCTCCCGCCACTAACCAATATGTCAGTGCCCATGATGTCTTGCCTTTTGCGGCGCTCACAATGCTGCTCCATCGCACTAGTTAATCCGTACTGGATGCACCATTGGCATTTTGACACCGTCTTGTTACATTCAGGCGGTCACCGTATGCAGCCGTCCGTGCTGCTCAAGTTCCCTTGAGAATCGCTTCATCATCTCAGAGGCTAATCCGTAGTCGAATGACACCAACGTTGATAGCTACGCGGTAAACGTATCGTTATTACAAAACATTTTCCCAAACATACTCTGACGGTACACTAGACGAAGCTCTCCTGGCCAACAGCTGGGCCGGGGATATATTCTGGCAACGAGTCGGCATTGACCTTGAACATTGCATTGTCAGTAAATAGTCCTGAGAACCTCGACTCACCCCTGGCAAGCTGTTCATGCCTTCCAAGTTCCAGGCACATGTGCGTACTGGCCGGCCCGCCCTTGCTCATGCCCGTCTTCTCATCTCACTTTTGAGCCCTGGAGCATTTAAGATTAAAGCGGAGTCTAGTGTACCGCCAACCGCTCAACCACGCGGATGTGGTATTTAGGCCGGCTTCTGTCATTGGCGGCACAGACCCTCCGAGCATCTCGTTTCCGGAGTCAGATGGACTCATTTTCAGCTTCTGCAGGTGCTCGGCGCATCCTCTTTCAGATGCCTGCGCCGACAGTCTTTCCGCCTGATAATACTAACTCGCGACCGGGCTTGAACGTCCCATTTTATAGACTTGCAGGCCCGTCATGGTTCCGTTCAAACCATAACCCATCACCGTCCTCGACATCCGACTCAATCAACTTTCCGCGAACTGCCTCTCAAAATACAGATGGAGTCGCGTGAAACCAAGCAATAACCAGCTTTAAGCTTTGTGTCTCCCTGGTTGTCTGGCACCACTTTACACAGCTTGTACCCTCCCACGAAACCAGTAAAAGGTCTGTGTCGGTCGACCAAATGGCCGAGATGGCAGTCACATCACAACATCACACAACTCTGCCCTTGCTGTGAAACGCGCTCCATCTGGTGAAACCATCGACAGCAGCACACTGTTGTTGTCCTTCTTGTTCGAATAAAACCTCCCCGCCATGCCTCGTTTGCCACTACTGAAACGGACCAGAAACCTAGCGCTAACGGAAGCCCCTCGTATTGTGTCCACTGCCAAGAACACGAGCAAAGGAATTTCAGGAACCAGCTTGCCATTGCCAGCAAATGAAGAGTGCATGTATCTTGCACCGCGGGGTGCCATGAGTCGTCTTCTTTGGTGTCGTTTGTTCCTGATTCATGGTCATTCAAGCAAGTAACAATGGGCCGGTTCGCCTGTGCCGATGGCAAGCCACTCGGACCCATCCATGAATTCAACGCGGTCTGTCCCTCATGCGCGTCATTTTTCAGCTTGCTCGAATAAGCAACGGCAAGCCTTTCCACTGTATCTGTTACATGCACTGATGACGGGCAGAACAAAGAAGAAGCCAATACAGAGGCCAACTTTGTGCAACTTGCCAAAGCCTTGCTTGTAACATAGTTATCGCTACGCTCTGTGTTAGTCACTGTCATGACAGAAGCGTCGCCGATATGCCATTAGTCACTTCGCCTCCATGATCAACAACTGTGGGCTGCCGCGACTGAGGTGAATGCAAGACGAATATCAATTGCAATCATCACAAACAGTATTCAGGCACTGGATGTCATTTCCGTGCATGCCGTTGAGTAACACACTTGCTTTTGATCCTGTCCGATCTGCTCTTTAGAGCAGAAAACGGAAGCCATGCACTATAGCCTCGCCTGGGGCAGCAGTTACGGCACCCTCGCGCTCGACTTTGTTAGGCTTCTCCTTTAGCTTCGCCAGCATCCTCTGCAGCAAGGTTCGCTACCATGATGGGAATGGCATTTATGAGGTAGTTGTGCGTAACTTAGTAAAGGCCGCCTCGTACTGTGGCGCGGCTGCGGATGGATCCAGGTAGCTCGTGTAAGTGGTCGGCGCGTAGACACTGCGTTGATGAAGCCCAGCGCCGCGGCGCGCTTAGCGGGTGGACGGGGCAGCATATTGCTTATCTAGCCAGCGCAGGCGTGTAGCTGCTATTCATATAAGCCCGGGTTCTTGTTAGATATGGTGTCGGCTAAAGACTGATTTCAGCCAATCTCAACTCCATAGTCGAGTAAGATGGGAACCAACCATGAGTATGATGCTGGCATAGCGCTCTGCCATATTGGTTATGGATGTGGGGATAATGAATGTAGCCATTGCCAGACAACCGCTGAGAAGAAATTGATGGTAAATGCTGCAGAAACAATGCCAAACAGGATGACATGCTTCATTGCGTCCTGTTAGACTTTGCGTCCTGTTAGACTTCCATGGCAGTCACCATTAGACTTGTCACAGGCCATGGGAGCTCCCATACGAAATAGGCGGCTTCGACAAAAGCGAGAAAGAATTGACATGCCAGCAAGACTCCGAATCTGTGCACTGCGGTCGTAGCTGGTGATATGACACCCCAAACTGCCATCTAGTGGTCCAAGTGTGTTAGCAACTGCAATGGTCAGGAGGGGTTTGGTAAATTGCATCTTACGCAAGCAGGGAGGTGGATGCCCGATTTTCTTTTGGATTCAACAATCAACTGAAAATACCCAGCAAATAGGATGCTGACGGCAGTCTATCCCCTCGTCCGTCAGCAGATTCTGTTCACAGCTTGAGAGTATCTAACCGACTGAAACAAACGTGGCTGCCGCTGGTGTTGAGCTTCAGATCCTGCGCGAGCCCTGCCAGCCTCGCGGCGGCAATGTTGTTTCTGACGAAAAGTCAACTCTTGTAGACCGTATTATTCGGTATAGGATTCTCACCTGTCAACGTAGTCCAAGCATGTATATGCAAAACGACCATTGGGAGTAGCCAAAGCCCAATCTTTCGCCGCAGATAGCGCTCTAGCTTACCGCGCTTTTCACCGCTCAGACGGACGAGCATAGGCGGCATGGCGACTCCGTGAATTTGGTTCGGTCCGTCATGCTTCCGCGGCAGCGTCCTCGACCAGTCCGACGTCGGGTGCGGCATCGCGCATCGTCGCTGTACCGTCCCTTGTGAACGGCGTATTGTACAGACACTTCCTCACAACGTGGGGATAAGGTAATACAAGGGAGAGGAAACCATTCTAGCGGCGTGCAAGACGTTCCCATGCACAACGCGATTGGTACAAGGTCCTCGGCGATCGCTGTCGGCTTTCACTAGCGTTGTGTGGGGGAGGCGATGGGCGATGGGCGAGGGATCGTTGCCGTGCAATGCGGGGAAACGCCACGGCCTGGCAGGGTGCTGATGCTGCTGATGGTAGCTGCTTATGGCCATCTATGTGAGATCATGCCTGCAAACTATCAATGCACATGTAGCAACTTGGGACGAACCAGGGCCGATCAATGTTCAAGAGTTCCCCCGCAGCATCCTACCACGAGTGTGTACATGCAGCGAGTTGCAGACGCATGATAGACGCAATGAATAAGCTTCTCATTGTTTGGTTTGCCTTTAAGATGATTGGCTTTATTTTCTTATTTGAAAAGCTAGCTAAATGGAGATGTAATCCTTGACTGCCAAAGACATGTATATTCCTTGATGGCAGTATGCCCGCCCAAACGCCGGGGGTAATGATGCATAACAAAGGGAACTTATGAGGGCTGAAATATGGGTCGTGCCTCTTTTTTTCAGAATATCGGTTCGATAGCTGCTTGTGCAAATGTCGGTCGCCAACTGCGCCTTAGACATGGCCATCAACAGCCTTGGCGGCGAGCAACGGCCAGCCAAGCAACAGGCCAATACCAGGAACGAACCTTGACAACAGTCAGCATGAAACAATAATTGCCAGTATAAGAGGAAGAGCATATGACTCACAGCGATATTTGTACGCCAAAGCGCTTCGCTTCGCCGGCCCAGTTGGCGGGCGCCGACTTTTGAGTCTGGGACAGACGCTCAAAGGGATGCGACTCCATGGAGCGGCCAACAGCGCGCATTGATTGTAGCAGGGAAAAATGGCGGCGGCCGATGATGCGAGCAGCAGGCATCATTTTGATGGTATTTCGAGAAATAGGTATACAGGTTCGTCAACAATCGTTAAGAGTAGAGTTGTTGGTTGCTAGCTCGACGATGGGAGTGAGTGGTGAAGGGCTTCGTATATAGACAGAAATGAGTAGAGATGTTTCTTGAAGTGATTGAATTGATAATGCAAGATGATACAAGATGCAAATCTACGCGGCTCCGCGGCACCTTTTTGTATTCGTTCCTCCCCTTCGTCCATGCCTTGACTCCTCCCGGCCGCAGCCCCCCGACACGCTCTATCCCACGATAATAGCCCGCACCGCCCTTTGAACCCAAAATAAAAAAAAAAATCTCACCGGGCTCTGGGCACGCCCTCTTCAGGCGCCATGGGCCGACAACGATGGCGAGACGAGCCAACGCGCCGGGCGGGCACCCGCGAATCACACCACCAAGGACGCAGAGTCTGGTGAGGGCGGTTGTCGTGGCTCGCGCCCGAAGGGGTGAGTCGCAGCGATTGTGGCACCATTTTGCAGGGCAGCCAGCCAGCCGGGCGGGTCCTGGGGGAAAAGACGCGGTTCTTTGCGGAATGGTTACTGTGCTGAGGCGGCCCGGATGTGGCCTGATAGTCGACAGACCATTGGGGACCCCTCGAAAAAGGCCCAGATGACGCATACGAATCCAATCAAAGACGAATCAATGCTTTGGATTTTTAATACGTCTCTGGGAAAATCCGGGGATCGTTGAAAAATGCTTTGTGTATGTGCCTGGTTCGTCTTCTAGAATCTGCCTCCGCCAACCAGATCACCGGATCACTGCCCTGAGCGACCGATCAGCCAAGGCAAGCATTGAGCATTACTCAAAACTACATTCAAAACGATCACCTCTAAAAAAGCTCTGTGAAAATATGCTCCAATTACTCACACCAAAATTCAACAAAATTACGGCTCAGTTGCTTGTTCCCGTCAAACCAGTAGGCAGCTGCACGTGACTTCGCGATGGAGATGCAGCCATTTCCACCATGAATTGGCGCGCAAAGCTCACCCTGACGGCTCTTGGACAATACAACGTTTACCGCACACCCATTCCAACACCGATGTCCTCGGCCAAGACGACAACAACAACAACGGCCGCCGCCGGCCCCGGCCCCGAGGCCGCAGAAGCGAAGCCCAAGATCCTGCTACACCCGGTGCCCGTGTACGACTCGCCGCTGGCCCAGGGCGTCTCCGTGGGCCGCGTCGCGGTGCTGCTGGGCCTGTTGGCATGGCAGATGGACAATCTTGTCGCCGATCCTGCATCGACGCTGTGGAGGGCGCTGCCGGTGGTGGCAGCCGTGCAGGCCGTCTACGCGGTGCTGTGCATTCCGCCCGCTGGGTCGCCGGGCAAGGCGGGCAAGAAGCCGCGGCTAGGCGAAAAGGCCCGCAAGAATGACGGGGGAGTCAATCCCATTTCCGTACGTTTTCTCTACACATGCATTACGAAAAACTTTGGGACTACAAGGGCTTTTGAACGGGCAAAAATCTCCAGACTGTCATGCTAACTGTCAAACCACCCTCCCCCACTCACAGAGCGCCATCATCGCCCTCCTCCTCTCGACGCTGACGGTTCCGGCTCTGTACGCGCTGTTTGTACTCTTCGGCGCGCCGTTCCTCTCGCACACGGCGCACACGGCGCTGTGCGCGGCGCACTTTGCGCTGCTAGGCGTGTTTCCGGTGGTGCACGCGCGGGGGCTGGACCGGCCGGCGCTGGTCGCGGTGGCGGGCGCGACGGCGCCGCTGGACGAGGCGTTTGG
>JAPERH010001169.1:0-39870 GCA_030411535.1 Beauveria australis
GCCGCAACTCACCTATAGGCTGCTATAATATCCCCCACAGAACGCAATCCGACCCCGGACCTTTTGCAGCCGACTAATCTGTACATTCATTATTAACGGGGACTCTGGCCTTGCTAACATTCTACAGAGTACCCCAGATGCAACCCCGCGTTGGGCTACCAGGATCTTTCGCTGAAATACGGATACTTGGTAACTAACTGACTAGTTAGAGCCTTAGAGGCGTTCCTAGCTCGGCGCCATCCGTGCGTTGGCGGGGTAGATAGTGATGATGGCCACGATCAAGTGCTGACCAGTGCGGGCGACGCTCGCCTCCGAGAATTACCAGGACATGGATGATAAGCTGAGGGCCGTCGAATGTCTTAAAAGCAACCCAATCTCCCTCATCATTCTTTTGTTGGGCGCCACTTGATGACTGTTCTTTCGCTGCAGTCCAGCCACCACGTACACCACCACCACCACCACCACCACCACCACCCTCTGCCATGAAGTTCGTATCGGCCCATGCCGCCGCCCTGCTTTGTGGCTGGCTAGGGACTGTGTCGTCTGCGGCGGCCCCGGGTTCTTGCCCTGCGCCACCACAGCCCGACGCCGCCAATCGCGGCGCCGTCTCGTCTGAAAAGGCCGTCTGCAGCGGCATTGGCACGCAGCTCATCAAAGAGGGCGGCAACGCCGTCGACGCCCTCGTGGGCACCGTTTTCTGCGTGGGCACCATGGCCATGTACCACAGCGGGATTGGTGGCGGTGGCTTTGTGCTCCTGAGAGACAAGAATGGCAACTACGAATTCGTCGATTTTCGAGAGACGGCACCAGCAGCAGCGTTTCAGGAAATGTACAAGAACAATACAGATGCCAGTCTGTATGGCGGCTTGGCAAGGTATACATGCAGTCCGTTCTGCTAGGTGAGATGTCGTACTGATTTATGATAGCGGAATCCCGGGAGAGTTACGAGGTCTTGAATACGTGCACAAAAAGTATGGCGTACTGGACTGGGCCACAGTCATGGCGCCAGCCATCAAGATTGCGAGATTTGGCTTTCCAGTTGACCAAGATCTTGTGAGTTATATCAAACAGACTTCTGGAAACCATTTCCTCGTCGAGGATCCAAACTGGGCCATTGATTTCGCCCCCAATGGCAAGCTACTAGGGCTTGGAGAGACAATCACCCGCAAGCGCTATGCCGACACTCTCGAGACGATTGCTAACGAGGGCGCCGATGCCTTTTACACTGGCGCGATAGCCAATGCCACAATCAGGGCACTTGGCGCTCAAAATGGGACAATGACTCTGAAAGACCTTGAAGATTACACGATTGCGCGTCGCCAACCGCTTCAGATCATGTATCGCGGGCACAAACTGACGAGCACAAATGCGCCGTCGAGCGGCCCGGTTGCGTTGAGCGCGCTGAATACGGTGAGCGGATATGACGGCCTTTTTCAACCAGAGATGGTCAACATTTCTACGCACCGTCTCGACGAGGCAATCCGCTTCGCATATGGTCAGCGCACCAAGCTGGGCGATCCGTCCTTTATCGATGGACTGTCCAATTACACGGCTGCCATGGTGGCTTCGCGTACCGGCGCCGAGATTCGCGCAAGGATTTCCGACACCAAAACGCAAGAGGTCGCATACTATAATCCACAAGGCATCGAGTCTCTCGATACGCCTGGCACATCGCACATTGTTGCAGCCGACGCCAGCGGCATGGCCGTGTCCTTGACCACGACAATCAACACGCTCTTTGGCTCGCGCGTCTTGGTGCCCGAGACTGGCGTCGTCATGAATAACGAAATGAACGATTTCAGCATCCCGGGCTCCAGCAACGCTTTTGGCTACAGGCCGAGCCCCCAAAACTATGTCCGCCCCGGCAAGAGGCCCCTGTCGTCTATTTCTCCCGTTATTGCCGAGACGCCCGAGGGCAAGCTGTATTTCGCTTGCGGATCGGCAGGTGGCAGCCGCATCACCACCGCGACGATTCAGCTTGTCGTGCACATGCTTGATCAGGGCATGGGGGCGGCCGAGTCGCTGAAGCAGCCGCGTCTCCACGACCAGCTCCAGCCAAATCAAGTGACATTTGAGTACGCATATGATAATTCGACAACGGCGTTTATGAAGTCGCTCGGTCACAACGTCACTTGGGTGGCCCCGGGTCAGAGTACGGCACAGGCTCTCAAGCTTCTTGCGAATGGGACCTTTGAAGCGGGAGGGGAGCCGAGGCAGAAGAACTCTGGTGGATTCGCGGTATAACGAACCAAATTCTGATATATAAGACGGAAAAAACAACACTAGAAGCTATAATACAGTATAAGCAGTTATATATTCATATATTCATATATTCATATATTCATATAGTTATCTCTTTGATCCAAAAGTCTCATATTCGTGCTGGCCATGAATGGCTTATAGCCGAGGCAGGAGGCCATCGGCCTGGTCCGCCTTGACAGCCTGGTGGTATTCCTGGAGAGCAGTGTAGTATACAGCAATGAGATCCCCTGCAGACTCGTTGGGATCTGTAGCAGAGGCCACAGTGCCCATCTCGTCGCGTTTAGCGTAACCACCAAACATGCGCACGCCAGCATAGTAGACGTTGGCAAGGCTATGGCATGAGCGCAGGGCCGAAACATCAGTGCATTGGAATATCATACTTGGACAACGTTAGCCCCACGCCAAAAAAAGAAAAAAAACATTGTTTGTGTGCAACTGCTCGGAGGAAAGGGGAAATATATATATTTCTTACTCATTATAAAAGTTCGTATCGATACGATACCGGCTGTCAGACTCAAACCGGGTCTGAGCCTGGTAGTTGCGATAGCCAAAGTCATGGCGCTGGCAAGCAGGCTCAAAGGGAAAGCCAAAGGGGTTGTTGGAGGCATGGGTGCAGCCATCAGAAGACCAGTCAAGCGAGTCTGGGTTCTCCTTTGCCCGATACTGTAGGAACGTGGGGAGGGGCGTGGAAAACAAGTAGCGGTCCGTGATTTCCTCCCTGGGTTCGCGCGGGTCAATGCTGGCCGGAGCCGCCAGGGCAAGGGGGAGAAGAGAAGAAAAGTAGGCCAGCTTCATTATTATAAGATTATGATGATGAGGAAGATGATGATGATGTAAAAGAGTTCTTGTTGCCCGAGTCAAGAAGATGAAAAAAAAAATCTTCCACCATAGTGACGAGAACTTGTCGAGGGTTTATATATACAAGATGTAAGGTGAGTGATTGACTCCGCGGCCAGCGCCGCTGTGCTACTCCCCTTGACAATAGTTCCGGTAACATATCCTGGCAAGCATACCACTTCACATGTAGTAGCCCGAAAAACGTGTTTACCGAAGCCCTTGTCGATGGGTTTTGGTGGGTGTGAACGGCTATCGGCTGTCGGCTGGCGCCGTCGCAACGCATCCATGTGTGTATATATGTGTGTCTTTGAAGAAAAGTTCAATATTTGAGGTAATACCTGCCCCCCCCCCTCTCTCCATGATGTCCGAACGAGGACTTAACTTGCGAGGCCATGGCCAAAGGAGAGCGTAATTTCTAGCGGAGAGGTTCGACGTCCAGAGTAGTAGTCCCCCCACAGACCCGGGTGCCCGTGGCGTCCGGAGCGCGAAACAATTGAGGCTGCAGCTTATTCCTGCCCAGCTCGGCAAAGGTAACATGCTTTGCGGGGGAGAAAGGGGGGGGGTTTAGGGACATGAGCCGGCAACAGCCGGCCGTTGCTGATTCTTGTTTTTGTTCTACTTTCGACCGTGTCTCCCTTTCTTGTGCAGCGGCTGATTGGGCTGAAAAGAGCAGTCCCTTCAACTTGCACTTGTTGATGCTTCCCGTCATTGAATCCGCGGGCAGTTCTCTACATTGAAGAATTGCTGCGAGATTTGTAGCTGCGAGATTTGCAGCTGCAAGATTTCCAGCCACGACTCATCTCAGTTTGCTAACTAGAGAGAGGACCACTATATCCGGCGTGGCGTCGACGCCTTCTGGGGGGTGATTGGGGCTATCCACCCTCGCATGTTCAAGTGACCTGCTGATAAATTGATATCTACCAGGTTGCATATATCAACCTCAGTAATGGGTTCGGTGAACCTGCTCAGAGCGGACTGATCTGCGTGTGGCTAACTACCTCTCCATTCTCCATGGTTCGAGAAGTATTGGGGGATACTGATATCTGATATTCATGGCTCCGAGTGGCTTGTCAATTGATGCCAATGGGCTTACTCACACCATGTTACCAGCATATGTATTCCAGCGCCGATTTCAGTCGACTCACAGTAGCCCTACCACCACCACACATGGTATGCTTGCGAATGGAAACGGCACATGCCCAGTGAGTGTGAATCTTGGCACATCGACACCACCACCACCACCACCATCACCATGTCTGGACTCTGCACCGTATCTCGAGCCGATTCTTGGGCTGAGCGGCCGTCTAGCCCTCGTAGTAGGGGTCGGCTCCAGTTGGCCGGGCCATGGCCCAAGGGTTTTTGGCCAAGGGGGGGCAAAAGTGGTTCTCGTCGCGCGCCGCCCCGAGGCTCCCCACGCTGCCCATTCAACAATTTTCGCGAGCAAGGGGATCGGGGGGGGCATCTAGTTATACCGTATTGCCGTCGGCTTTGGGCCCAATGACGTGGAAAGTGCCGACACGATCAAGAACTCGGCCATGTTTTGTCGGCGCACAGAGGCCTTCCCGGAACCCCATCCTGGGTTCAATGCATACCGCCAATTGTCAATACCAAAGGGTCCATATGAAAACGACCTGACGCTGGACCGGCTGGGCAAAGGGAACCATGGGCGCGTCAACCTCGCCGCCGCCGTTCCCAGATGGGCCAGGCTGGCCATTTTCTGCCCCGTAGAAGCGGTCGCTTAGTCAAATGTTGGCCAGCCCAGCAGTCCATTCGCGCGTTTAGTAGTAAGTAGCGTGTTACTGTGTCTCCTAGATTTTGAGCTGTCAAGGATAAAACGCGCGCTCCTCAGAGGCCTAGTCCTGGTCGCCGCACGGCGTGCGTGCTCTGTCATGCCATGGCGCGCCTGAGTTGGTGGAAAACAATCCTTGACGGCGGCGGTATGCGTCGAGGAGGCGTTGTGTTGGCCGGCACGGGTCTGGCTCGCTGACTCAGCCCGCCCCTCATTAACCGCTACTCTTTCTAGATAGCCTCTCTCTTTCTCTCTGCTTTATTGATACACACATTTATGAGGTCTTTGCTTTAGCTCGTGCCCTATAGTTTGACGCGCTCGCTCTCTTGATTCGCCACACGTTGTCATAAAACACATTGCAAGAAGCATGATTAGGAGAAATGGAGTGCCTGGATGCTTTTGTAGAAACCTCACATGTTGAACTAGTAGTTGGTGCGAGCGACGCAGTTACAGGAATGACATTACTTGTGACGGACGGTTGATAAAACGCAACATGGATATGCAAACTCCCATGTTCAAACTCAACTACCTCGAATCAACAGTAAAAAACTTGCTTTCCCATCCCAGACTCCCAGAGAGAGATATCAGGCTATTCTTGAAAACCGCGTGCTGACTTTTCTGGTGCGCTCAGATACCGGTGCATCGCCAGTATTGATGGTATTGGCAGCTTCGATGAGCATAATTTGCGCATCATCTGCGATCGGGCAGTGGCGGACGCCCTTGCGCACCACATACATGTCGCCAGCCTCCATGGCGATGGCGTCACGGTCCTCGAACTTGATGGTCAGGCGGCCTGACAAGACGTAGAAGAGCTCGTCGGACTCGGGATGCGAGTGAAAGACGAATGAACCATCAATCTTGGCAATCTTGATGTGCTGTCCGTTCACATCGGCGACCAGGTGAGGTGCCCAAGTATCTGCAATGTCTTTGAATGACTCGGGGATGGATGTCGACATGTTGAGGAAATAATAACAAGTTTCTTGATCTGCCGGTTCCTTGTCTGTTTCCCACTCATCATGTCTGACAGCTGGGCTGTATTTATTGCCAGAATGTTTTTCGTCAGCGTCGTGGCTCAAGGGCGCCACTAACACGACAGGGCGTAGACTAATCCGTTTCAAGGCCAAAGCTTCATGTTGGAATTCCAAACTGCTTACATGAGCCAGGACCATCCCGTTGCAAGGTTAACGTTGTAGGTTGAGTGGTCTCGCAGATTCTACTTAGAAATGACCCTCGAGTGTAATTGTCACAGTCTTTGCAACAAGGTACTCGTTGACGGCGACATCTTTACCGCTCTCCTTTCCATAGCCAGATTCCTTGATTCCACCAAAAGGGCTTTCTGCGGCAGAGCTGTTGCCGGTATTCTGTTTGTTTCAATTTTTTCCCCCCGTTAGCAATGTTGACGTAGTCTTTTGAATTCTGCAGTTGTCCTTACCACACCAATCATGCCAGCTTCGAGATTCTCGGACAGGCGAAACACCCGATCCATGTTTTTGGTAAAGGCGTAACTTGCCAAACCCATGCTCGTGTCATTGGCCCACTGCGTGACCTCTTGTTCGGTATCAAACGAATACAGTCCGCAGACTGGTGCAAACGTCTCTTGACGAGTCATCAGCATGTCCTTTGTCATTCCCGTGAGAATCGTGGGCTCCATAAAGTAGCCGCCTACGCCGTTGCCGTTGCCTGTGCCGTCCTTGAGGTTGCCTTTGCCGCTTCCAAGAACGAGGCTCGCTCCGAGATGGAGCGCATCGGTTACCTGCGCTTCTGCCTTTTTGATGCCATTGGGAGTAGTCACCGGGCCCATGGTCGTGCCGTCCTTGGATCCATGGCCAACCACGAGACCCTTTGTCTTGTCCACGAGCATCTTTGTGAACTTTTCGTAAATGCTAGACTGCACGTAGAGACGGTTGGCGGTGATGCATGCCTGGCCTGCATGCCGCCACTTGAGAGCCATCAACTGCTCCAGGGCCTGGTCCAAGTTGGCATCGTCGAATACGATGAAGGGGCAGTTTCCACCGAGCTCTAGGGTGCACTTTTTCAAGTTGCGCGCGCAGAGGCCAGCCACAATCTTGCCGACGCGCGTGCTGCCGGTAAAGGTGACTTTGTGCACATTCGGGTGCAGGCAAAGCGCTTCGGACAAGGGAGGGGTATTGGCGAGCGAAGTCGTCAAGACGTTAAAGACGCCGGGGGCGTATCCGGCACGGCTGGCAAGCTCGGCCAGGGCAAGGCAGGTTAGCGGCGTCTCTGGCGAAGGCTTGACAATCATGGTGCAGCCGGCGGCAAAAGCGGCGCCGGCTTTGCGAAGAATCAGGGCCAGGGGAAAGTTCCAAGGCACCAGCGCGACAGCAACGCCGATGGGCTGCTTCACAATCATGACGCGGCGGTTCGGCGCAGCAGGGACGCTGACTGAGCCTTGGATACGCTCAGCCTCGCCGGCAAACCACCAAGTAAAACCCTGTGCGTAGGCAACCTCGGCGTGAGCTTCCGCAAGAGGCTTGCCGCTCTCCCAGGTCATAATGGTGGCCAGGTCATCCTTGTGCTCGTCAATCAACTTGTGCCAGGCAATGAGCAGCTGTGCACGTTTGCGGGGGTTGACTCTGCGATATGTTTGAAATGCTGCGTGCGCCGCCTCGACTGCTGCTTCGACATCCTCGGGCCCATTGTCCGGGCACGATGCCCAGGTCTTGTCGGAGCCTGGGTCAATGACATTGAAGCGTTTGCCCGACTTGGCCTCTACCCATTTGGCATTCACATAGGACTGGTCCTTGAGAAGAGATGCGTCCTTGAGGGCAAATGGTAACTCGGTAGCTGACGACATTTCGATTTTTTTTTCTTTTTCTTTTTCTTTTTGATGAATGGGCAAAGCGGGAAGATGTCTCGATTTGGGCTTCACAAAGGGAACAGGTGCGTGATGAGAGCTGCTGCGATGACATGGTAGACATAACGCGGGGTTATGCGGGGGAAGGGGCTAGCAAGTCGGCGTCTTGCGATTCGTTACTTGTAAGACGGATGATAATTGGCAACCATCTCACACGTTGTCGATAACAAGAGAAGAAGGACATGAAAATGTGCGTCGAATTATAATTTGAATGTTGCATAGCATGCCAAGGTTAGCTCACCTGGGCCAAGGCGGCAATGCCAGACTGCCCATGCCAGACTGCATCGCTCGGTCGCATGGCACGGGCGCTCTCCATCTGTACAACTCGGCAACAATTGCTTGTATGGTCTGAAATGGTCTGAAATGGAAAGCAACCATGTGGCTTGGAAATGGCGGGCTTTTTGCCGTGGGCTGACGTGAAATCGACAGCAGCATTCCGAAAGATGACATGACTTGTTATTTACACTATTTACGGAGTACTAGCAACAAATTGCCGAGTCTCTACTCTTGCGCCCAGAATACATACAATCCAGTAATCCGTAATGCGTACGGATAGAGCGTCCACTTTTACAGTGGCATAACTAGTCAGTTTGTTGACGTTGACGCCTCGATGGCGCATGTACGGATGTACAGAGTAGGTATGTACTGTGACTTGAATTTATTTAGTGGTTGCTGGGCACTGCTGGCTCACGTTATTATAGCGGCTCTACCGTTGTGGGCGCCACATGGACCGGAGCTATCCTGGACGGTTCCCCACCGTTTTCGTAAAATAGGGCCGTGTGAGCTCGGTCTAATTAGTTTTGAGACTCCGGAGCCCCATGGAGCGCTATAGACAGCACATGGTATTGTCAGGCAAAATCCCCAGGGGGCTGGTGGAAACGTTTGTGTAATCAGTCTATTGTTAGTTACCTGTTATGAACTTATTACCCCCTAATCTCACTCTGCTTGAGCAATGTGGATCAAGACTGATGAATGCATGCAAAATATGATTGGACCAGGCAGCATGTTTTACCAACTTGTTACGACAGCGTACGGAGTACCGAGTAACTAGTTATGTAATCCGTAGCATCTTTCAATCGAGACTACACCACATCTTAATCGAGACTACACCACATCTCAAGATGGCGCCGACCAACGTCATTTTCAGAGCCATAATTAACGTGTTTTTTTTTTAATTCTTTTTTCTTCTCCTTGACTCTTGTTTATTACAAGCTCATCCCGTGACGTTGGGCACTGCCGGCGCTGCCGACTCGGCCGTTCTTTCGAAACGCTTTGCAAAACGCGCAACAAGGGGCTCGAAAAGCCTTACAGCATCCAGTAAGCATCCAATCTTTAGTGGCTTGTTGCTTGCTCATCGGCCCGAGACAGTGGATCGACCTGGCGCATTGTGTGGTTCCTCACTAAAAAAAAGCCTCACGGGTTTTGGCGCTTGCATCCTCAATTGTCAAGAGAAAAAACAGGGAACACGGGCTGCCTGTTTGCTGCTTTCGCAAGGCTCCCTGAGCGCATTGTGCAGCAACAACTCGCACAATGTGCTCCAGTGACAAGCATTGGCGGGGGGAGAGGGAAAAGGAAAAATGAGCGACAGGCACTGCTCTTGTCAACTAGATGATGTCAACAAGCACGCCAACCCCCAAACTAACGCGATAGTGCCTCGATTTGGATCCGCCTGTGCGGTGCATCTAGTCAGGTATGCGTACGGATTACCAGCACAACTTTGATAATTACAGGGAGTGGTTAAACAAGTTGAAACGAGCGTCTTGCTTCTTTTCTCTTTTTTTTCTTTTTTCTATTTTTTTTTCGCCTTTTTTTTTTCGCCAGTCTAAAGAAAATAGCTTCAGGGCATACACCCACCACGAGCTCGGAGGAAATGGCAGCTTTGCGGGTGACTCGGTCGCCACAAGAGAAAAAGCTTTCTCTCGAATCGGCCCACTGCAACCGCCAACTCGAATGCTGCCAAGGGAATATGTCCGGCGGTGCTCCGGCACGGGTTACCGATTACTTGTCTGCAAAGTACCGAAACTAGCAACAACTCTTATGGGAATGTGGACCACGCCTGCCCGACGCAGCATGACTCTCCGTATGGATGAACTGCACTTGACAATAATTGCGCCGGAAAATAGTGGACTGTTGCTCAGGCTTGTTTTTTTTTTTTTCTCCCCCTTCTATTTATACGAATAGAGTTGCTCTGCTCACCAGGGCCGTGCTCTCTGTTCTCTCCCTTGTTTTGGCATCACCTACAAAGAGTTACAATTGACACAACAACCAAACAACAGGGCACAACTCCCCAACACACTACGATGGGTGCCTTTACCAAACGCAAGCTAAGCAATGCTCACCTCGCCGAGGATGAGCGACCTCAGGTTGAGCTGGCGCAGAACCAGAGCGTCAGCCCGGATGAGCAAAAGGTCACAGCCTTGGCCGTGGCTGCCGGCTTCACGGCCAGTCTCGGCGGCCTCATCTTTGGCTACGTCAGGTACAGTGATGCGCTGTCGCCAACATTTTCTTGTTGAATCCACCCGTCTAACACTCTCTTCTCTTTCTCTCTTTTAGTGGTGAAATCTCTGGTTTCTTCCCCATGAAGGATTACTCGCGTCGATTCGGCCAGCTCGGTGCCAACGGTCTCTACGAATTCAGCGCGGCGCGACAGGGCACCATTGTCGGTCTCGTCAGCATTGGCGCACTCATTGGTGCCCTGATTGCCGGCAAAATGGCCGACATGCTCGGCCGCAGAATGGCCATTTCTCTTACTGCATTCTTCACCTGCATCGGCACCGTCATTGAGATTTCTTCCAGCACCCACTGGGTCCAGTTCGCCATTGGCCGACTCATCACTGGTTTGAGCATTGGTTCCCTGTCGGTCGTCGTGCCCATGTACCAGTCGGAATGCTCACCTGCCCCCATCCGCGGCGTGGTTGTTTCTTCATATCAGCTCCTCATTACCTTTGGTATCTGGCTCGCCGAGATTGTCAACTTTGGCACCGAAAAGATGGACAACAGTGCATCATGGCGCATTCCCAACGGTCTTTCTTTTGCCTGGGCCTTGGTTCTTGGAACACTCATTCTCTTCTTTCCCGAGTCCCCACGATACGCATACGGCCGCGGCCGCACCCAAGAGGCTCGCACCACCATTGCCAAACTCGCTGGTCTGCCGGAAAACTCAGTCACCGTCGAACACCAGATCAACGACCTTCAGAACAAAATCAACGAGGAGAGTGAATTATCAAAGGAATTCAGCTTTTTCGAAATCTTTACTGGACCACGAATGTTTTACCGAACCATACTGGGTATTACCCTAGGAGCTGGACAGCAGCTCGTCGGCGTCAACTATTTCTTCTATTTTGGAACAACCGTCTTTGCATCTACCGGTCTTAGCAACAGCTACGTCACGCAGCTCATTTTGGGATCCGTCAACGTGGTTGCCACTATTGTGTCCCTCTGGATCGTTAGCAGATACGGAAGACGTCCCATCCTGATGATGGGTGCCGCCTGGATGTCAATGTGCTTCTTGATTTACGCATTCGTCGGACACTTTGGTGACCCTTCGAATAACTCGACAACTGGTAGCGTCTTGATCGTCTTCTCCTGTCTTTCCATTGTCGCCTTTGCCGTCTCGTGGGGTCCAGTTGTCTGGGCCGTCAACTCGGAGCTGTACCCTCTCCGCTACCGCAGTGTCTGCATGGGTCTGGCCACTGCCGCGAATTGGTTCTGGAACTTTATGCTGTCATTCTTCACCCGCTTCATTACCGACAAGATTGACTACCTATATGGCCTCGTCTTTGCCGGCTGCTGTGCTGCCTTGGTTGCCATTGTCTTCTTCTTCGTCATTGAGTCCAAGGACCGCACTCTGGAGGAAGTCGACCTCATGTACATTCAGCACGTTAACCCAATCACTTCTTCCAAGTGGGAAAGCGGCGGTTACCGCAAGGAGGCAGGTCGCAGCACTGGCGTGGATGCCTCTCCTAGCGCTGAAGCCTAAGGGCGTAATATTATATAATAAGTATGTTTATTGAGCAAGACAATGACTAGACAGATAGATGATGGCAAGAATTGTTATTTGAATTATGCATTAGAAATGCATTTATTATCAAATTTTTTTTAAGGCTTGTATGTATACAGCCTTGACCCATGGTCGCACAAAAGGGCAGCTTGTGATGAAAAGATGAATTTTGCTTTCAAGAATGCATCAAAGTCTATCGCAAAAAAATAGTCGTAGTAGAAAAAATGGCTGTTCAACTTTATAATACACTGTACGGGTATCGTATGGTTTCCATCAACTTGATCAATTTCTTTAGTGGCCAGCGGTGGTGGCATTGCCCACAGTAGGGAGCGGGCGGCAAGTAAATGGGCGATGAGTGTCGCCGTGTGTAGTTTGGTCAATCTATTTGTACGTCATTAGCGGTGAAATGGGGGCGGGGGGGGGGATGCGGTAACAAGGAAACACGTACAATGTCTTTAATTGTAGCATAAGTGCCAGCGCCGAGAGTGATGATGCCAATGAGAAAGGCGACAACGCTCCCAAGACTGATGAGGATATTCTTGCGCGAGTACCAGGGTCCTTCGCAGAGGAGATAAAACCACATGACGGCGGGAATCCAAAAGGAAAATCCCGACACAAAAAGAGCAGAGGCGAGCGACAGCAAGTCGGAGAAGATGGGGATGGCTTCAGCAATGATCCAAGCAATAATGGTAAAGACGGTGACGAGAGAGATCCACCAGAACCAGCCCCTGGGTGTGTTGACATATCGTACAATGGACTTTTTCCAGACGCGGCCGTGAATATATCGCAGAGCAACGGTCGAGTTGATGGAACCAGAGATGAAGATGACTGGCAGGGCAACGCCAAATGCCACCTTGGAGATGGTAGGACCGGCTGAGAGCAGAGCTGGCGCAAGTACACTGCTTCCGATGAATGCATAGCACAAGGCACCAGTCAGCGTATAAATGGCGATTTGGATGATGCCCGAGGCCCAGATGGACTTCATGTAGTCGGTCGGGGTATGCATCTCGTCCATGAATGAGAATTGGCCAATAGCGAAGCTAAAGGCAAAGATGATGTTGCTGACGGCGACGAAACCTTCGGCGAAGCCGAGGCCCTCTTTAGGCATGGCCCGCCAATCAACTCCCTTGAGGCCATGGTCGCTATTTGTAGCCTGGATACCCGTGGCAATAATGGTGATGCCAATGGCGGCGATGATGGACACAAAGTCAATGTAGCCGAGTATGGCAACCTCGGTGAAGGAGGGAGGGATGGCGAGTATCAGCAAGATGATGGCGGAAATGGCAGAAAACACAACGGAGCAAACACGGCCATTGTTGAGATCTCCCAGGGCGATGCTGCCAGTCAGCGCGTGCGAGCCGACAACCATGACGAGCTCCAGGACCATGGCGGCGCCAAAGAGCTCGTAGCCGAAGCGGCCGAGCAGCAGACGGCCGGCATCGGCATAGCTGGCCGCTTCCGGGTACTTGAGCTTGACCTGGCCGACGATCCAGCTGGTAAAGATGGCGATGAGGCCGAGCATGATTGTGAGGAAGACGCCGGGAAACATGCCGAGCGTGTCGTAGGCCTTGGGCAGGCTGAGGGCGCCGAGGGCGACGGCCTCGACAATGGTGACGATGGCGAGGCGCTTCCAGCCGAGACGGTGGAAGTGGGCGTTGCCAGAGGCGGCGAGCCGCTTCATCTGGTCATTGTCGAGCTCGTCGCTCTGCTCAAAGCCAAGCTCTGCATCATCTTGCTGCATCGGCATGAGGGCGCCTCGCTGTTGTCCACCACCAGCCTGCTTGGTGGGTGTGCCGCTGCTCTTGCTGCCATGGTCGTCAAAGGACGAAGGCGTCGGAGTAGTCTCATGGGGTTGTGCCGACATGTTTGAAATTTTGCCGAACCCGTATCCGTAGCACCAACGAAGCGGACGGGTTTGAGAAGGCTTGCTAAGAAAAGCTGCTGATATGGAATAAGAGTCTGGGTTATCGCGGCAATGGTAGATGCGGTAAGATGTGAGTAGATGTGGTAAGATGTGAGTAGATGTGAGTAGATGTGAGTAAGATGTGTAGATGGGCAAGTTGGTTGTTCAGGAGCGACTCAAGGCGGGCGACTGCGGCTCTTTCTATACTGTATGCCAACTTTGTTTCCCCGCAAACAAAGAAATGAGACAGATGACAAGGAGGAACCTGGTCCGGGGAAAATGGCGACCTGGAGAAAGATGAAATAGAAAACTTTTTGGATCCCAGGCCAAGCGGCGTCATGACCCACAACTCCCAACTAACACGACAATGGCCTCTATTTAGTTAGTTACGGATTACCGCCTATCGGAGTGCTCCTCCTGAACGGCAGCTAGCGTCTAGAACCGGCATTCTGTACTTGGCAAGGCGCGCGTGGTGGCGTCCGCCTCACCATCCAGAAGAGGGAAAAAAAATTTAAATTTTGATTTTTTTTTAACGTGGTGGCTTGCCAGGGGTATTTTTTGGGGGTTTCCGTGTTCCGAGAACCGACTGGCGCAGACTTGTCTCACGATAACTACAAGAAGCCATGTTGTTTACCGACGTCAACGAGCCTGTTGGTCCTGTGCGCAGAAAAAAAAAAGCCAATTGACGACCCAAGAGAGTCGCAGTTAACAATTATTGGCAATCCAACAGCCCGGCTGCAACGTCCCTTTTTTTTTTCTTTTCTCCCCTCAAATCAGAAACGACCCTGGCAGGCAAAATAGCGGAGTTGTGAGGAGGCTATATCCCAGCAACGGCTCACGACGACCCCACTGGAGAAATTTCGCATTGGTCATTCACCAACTACGGATCCGTAGCCGTCGCGTGATGAGGGTATTGATAAAGGTTGCGTGGTTTTTCTAGCCTGGGCCGCGAGTCAGTGGGAATTTTCTTCTTCTCCATTTATCAAACAAGGGGAAATCCCCAAATTTGATTATGCAGTTATGCTGCCACCTTCCCCCATACTCTTAATTATGACCGATGTCGCCGAGGGACCGGAGGTGACCGTGATAGGACGGAAGCTCACCGGACCACCTCACCGGACCTGCTCACCGAACCACCTCACCGAACCAGCTCAACTTTGGTCAACTCTTTGATTTTAATCTGTAAATTTCAAAATGTACGGATATACTCGGCACAGCATCTTTACTGCTTCGTTGAAAGCGCAGTCAAGATGCGACCGTGACCATCTACCGTCGGTGTGCCCTGGGGATTGCATCTCCGACAGGAATGGTGGACACCCCCAGGTGGAATCAAAACAAATCATTTATCCCTTGGCTCCGTTGAGTCTTGCTTGACACTGCCCTGGCAGTGGGCAAACAGGCGTCGTATTATAATAACGCCCCGGAACCTGACTCTTGATATTATCAGCCTTGGCTGTTGCCGACTTGAGGCTCAAGACGATCAAAAACCACCCATACGTCATGTTTACCAGAGCTGCGGCCGCTGAGTTTGGGAGTCGGCCGTGGCGCTACCACAACTTTTCTTGGGTCGGCACGGGATTTGAAGCCACCATGCAGTAGCGGCGATGGGCGCCCATGCTTGGCTGACCGATCGCTTGCTGTTACAATTCATCGATAAAAACTGACAACAACAAAAAAAAAAAAAAAACTTGGAGATGGCAGTTGTGCAAATCGCTTCAACAGAATCAAGAATAGACCAACTGTAGCACAAGGTCAGCCCGGGACAGCCCTAGCTGAAGCATACCTAGTTGGCACTGAGGGGCCCCCGTCAAGCACCACCTATTCACGGGGCACTGAGCAATGACCAAGGGGGGGGGAGATTATTTCTGGCTTTGAAAAGCACAAATCCAGAGTCTTGTCGAAACAGCGCCCGAGCACTAGTTAAATACATCATCTTCGAGCATCATCTTCCGAACATCACCCTCCGATCCGTCTGGTGTTTTCGCCGACTGTCACGGTTGCATCAGGCATCGGGCGCCTAGGGATCCGGTGCTTGGGCCCGAGGGCTCCTCGGCGCACGAGGAACCCCTGTTCTCGCCTCGCCCTTCCAGAAGCTTTTTCATCAACCAAACTGTAGACCCACCGCTCGTAATCAAACTTTTGGCGGGCACTGCCACCATGTTGCTGCCCTAAAAAAAAAAATAAAAAAAAATCATTAGAAACTGATTCGCGTTGCTTTGTCAAGTTGCTGTGTTTCAACGTTTTCGCATTGTCAGGACTGAGCACAAGTCGAAATCGGCATCTCCTGAGGCTTTCCTCAAGGCAGAACGCAACTGTCTCAGTCAGGCTCGAAAATTGTTGGCGGCGGGATTGCTCTCGACTCCCCTCATCGGACTTTGCGTGTGTGGGCCTAGGCATACGTATGCGTTGCTCAGATTGCGCGCGCCAACTTGCAGAACTGTCAGCCCACTAACCCTAGCATTCACTAGCTGCAGGTCGACGTGGTCAGTCTTTGAGACGACTGGTATGATTCTTCCGGTTGTTTGTATGCATGTGCTCGTCTAGCATAACTCTGCTCCTATGCAGAGGGATTGGCTGTTTCATGCTCATCACTGTCATGGTAATGCAATGACGCAACTGTTAATCTGCATCCCGTACCACTAAACGTTTTCTTCACAGGGGGGTAATTTTTGAAACAGCGTTGAAAATAAAGGTATTCGTCTTTTTTGCGGCTGTGCTGTGGCGTTCTCACGTCGAATCGTGGCTGCGCGTAATTTTAGTCTGGAGAACAAGATGACTGGAGGGAACTTTTGATTAAACTATTACTCCATGCCCTGGTGGTTGCATCATTTTGGCAAATTCCCACTTGTCATTCAAAGACATGCAAAAACAAGTTTCAGACGCAAGCTGTCGCTGACATTACTACACCAAGAGATCCGCAGAGACGATGCACGGCCACTAGACAGACTTGAACTCGGACAGACCTGGCTGAGCTCCAACAGGGTAGAGAGGCTTGTGAAGCTGCGCCATGAACGACTCGCAACGCTCCTTTGGATTTGAAGCCGTTTACGCCAAAGGTTAATTTCTCGTCCATCATAGGGCAAAAAAAAAAATACACACAAGGCTGTCGCTTCGAAAGTCTGGGCGATTCGCCGATGACAGGGCTGCTACGCCACGCAAGCAATACGATCGGACCGGGCAGCCATGCAGCACTAGAACGACCATCATCATTGACTTGAACGGCTGTGATTTGCTGCGTCGGCGTACTGGTCTTTGTATGACAAGACGCCAACGTCACCCACGCAAACTTTGCCGGCGCCGCCCCATCACCCGTCGTTTTCCGCCTATGGCTAACGTTAGTTGGTAGGATGCACCGCAGGCCAAGCTTTTTTCGGGCGAGTAGAATAAGCCGGGTCCCTAGTATCACCGCCGCCCAAACGAGTATTACTTGTAAATTGTTTCTGGTTCGTCGACTTGGAGCCCCCCCCCCTTCCCCCGAGCGGCCAAGCCGGGAAGCGAAACAGTCTGACTGCGTGGCTCAGCCCTACTCTGAACAAATTACAGCGCCGCCTCCACCCTCCCTAGCCGATCAACTAATTCGTTTCGGGGGCCCGGCTGGCCGTAGCGACGAGTGCGAGGCTTCATCCGCCTTCCGCATCGAGGCAGCCATGTAGCGACGGCCGTCTTGCCGCCCAGCTGCGCCCTCGCTGGTGGCATGCAGGCAGAGGCGGAGCAACAAGGAGTCTTTGTACCGGTCAGACAAGCCAAGGCACAAGCCTTATAATTAATGGGAAAAAACAAAAAAAAAAAAGAAATGCTTTGATTTAACTTGACTGGCAGGGTCATATATGGCACACCCTCCTCCCGCCTTGTCATTCAGTAGACACATCTCTCCCATTTGCCTGCATCTTCATATACCCATACCCAACTCTCTGCTTTCACAAACCCAGACATGATGCAGAGAAACTATCTATATCCAGAGAGCGCCAGTACCGCCTCGAGCTCGATTTCGGGCATGTCAACTCGCCCATGCGCGCTCATCGACACAGTCTGTGCCGCGGCCTCGAACAATAATGGTCCGCGAGTGTCTGGTCTGCCCAACTTGTCTTTTCGCTGCAAGCCCAAGGCGGCAGGCCCTCGCACGTCCATGGATACGCGTACTACTGGTAGCAGCATCGATGGCTACGCTTCGAGCACCCAAACGTCGGAAAGCCGCAGCTCATCCTGCGGCAGCGACGACTTTGACAACTCCTATCATCAGTTTAGCCGCACTGCGCACATGGGCATCCTCGATCCCAGCTACAAACTCTTTGTCAGCCAGCAAGGCCATGGATCGTTGGTATACAAGGTCAAGAATGGTGCGGCCGTCATTGCAGGCGACCCTCTCTGCTCACCCGCCCAAATCCAGCCTCTTCTCGACGAATTCCAACAGTTTCGCGGCAGTCGACGTCTCCGAATCGTTTATATAGGAGCTAGCGCCGCCTTTGCAGAGCAGTCACAAAAAAGGGGCTGTGTGACGATGCATTTCGGGCGCGAACGCGTCTTGAATCCTCTAACAAACCCGCTGCTCAAGAACAAAGCAGGAAAGCGCACAATCAGCCAGTGCCGCCAGCTCTTGGACCCTGATCGCGGCGGCGTCTCTGTTGGAATCTACGCGCCCAGTGTTGATGGATACGACGTGGCCCTTGAAACGGAGTTGCAAGCAGTCTACGATGGTTGGCGCGCGCAGCGCGACACCTCCCGGCCACCCAATGCGCAAGCCTTCATTACACAGTATGACCTATTCTCGCGACCAGACATAACAATGTTTCTCTACACATGCGGCCGCGACGGTCATGCCAATGGCATTGCTGGTCTGCGATATCTAGGCGCCAACAATGGATTTCAGCTGGATCCTTGCGTTGCTTCCGAGGACGCCCCTCGCGGTGTCACGGATCTTCTCGTCATCTCCGCCATGCAGCTGCTGCGCAACAGCGGCGTCTCATATCTCAGCCTCGGCTTCGAGCCATACGGGGAGCTCAAGGATGTCACTGGCCGCGAGGGCTTGCTTGCAAAGCTGACGCGTCATGGCTACCGTCGCGTCATGGGATCAATCAAGGCCTCGGGCAAGCAAACACACAACGACAAGCTGCGGCCAGACGAAGAGCAAGAGTCGGGACTGTACATTGTCCTACCCCGAGGTCTACTGCACATGAGAGAGATTAGCGCTCTGATCAAGGTGGCCAATGTCGATGTCACAAGTATATTCTCTCGGCAACGGGTATAGTGTCACGCCTGGCTTCGGCGTCTAGCTGCAAGCACATATACACACATGTATTATTGTTCTTTTTTTTTTCTGGAGTTGGCAGGGGGCTCGGCAAAATGTTTTTTTTTTTTCATTTGTACAAGATTCTGGCAATTCGCTACCATGTTTTCAATAGCTTACTCTCTATATTCAGTCTAGTCGCTACATATATTTTCCATGTTTTCGTCTATTCATTTCATCGTCTATTGCATCTCGTCCAACGCCATGCTGCATCCGAAAAAAAGGGGATCGCTACTGAGGTTGATACGCTCAAAGACTTGACCAGAACCACTTTCACACTTTCCCTAGCAGAGGCACGTTCATTCTGAGACGCATGGCAGCTACCAAGACGGCAGCCGCAAATGCAAGGGAGCCGGCATAAAACATGGCTGGACGATATGCGTGTAGGCCGCCTTCCTGGCCGCCATATGCATCCAGGATATAACCAGCAATCGGGGCACCCTGTGTAGGCAACCGTTAGAACCACGCAACAAGATTTTCCAAACACACACACACAAGTATGCAAAAAAAAAGAAAAACTCACCATGAGATAACCCCCAGCCCATCCGGTGACGATCATGCCCAAGGCGACAACCACTCGCGCAGAGCCAAAGACGTTGCCCACTACCGTCGGGATGGTGGAAAAGAAGCCACCATTGGCAGCGCCATTCAAAACGGCAAACACGGCCAGCGGCCCCACGGTAGTCGAGGTTGGCCACAAGACCAACATGCCGAGAGAGCTGACCAGCAGACAGCCAAACATGGTGTTGATTGACCCTGCCTTGTCGGAGAGGAGGCCGCACAGAATGCGTCCCACGGCAGACGAAAAGTTGAAGCCGGCAAGAAGAGCAGCGCCGGTGTCGGCAGACATACCCAGGGAGCTGCTGTATAGCGGCAGGAAAAAGGCCGGCACGAGGAGCGGAAACGTGGCGATGGCGCCGGCGACAAACATGAGGCTGAACCGGACATCTCGAAAGAGCCGCCACTCAATCGTGCCCACCACGGCGACGGCGCTGCGCTCCTTGATGAAGACGGCGGCCGGCAGCCCCGTAGCCAGCGTCGCGAGCCCCATGACGCGGTAGGCCCAGGCCGGGCCGAAGCGCTGAATCAAGAGGCCCTCGACAATGGTGATGACGGCGCCGCCGAGCCCGCCGCCCGCAAAGACGAGCCCGTTGGCGAGCCCCCTGCGGCGCTTGAACCACTGCGCGGGCGTGACGGAGCACACGGTGAAGCAGAGGCTCATGCCGACCCCGAGCATGACGCCGGCCGTCACGTACAACCCGGGCAGACTGCCCGCGGCGACGCAGAAGCCGCTGAGGATCTGGGCGAGGCCAATGACGGAGATGCCGGCGACGGCGGTCCGCCGCGCGCCGAGGCGCCGCACGATGCGCGCGTTGGGCATGGCCATGACGCTGATGAGCGTCGCGGGGATGGAGCCGGCAAAGGAGAGAGAGGACGGCGAGCCGAGCTTCGTGTTGTTGTTGTTGTTGTTGTCGTCGTCGGCGAGGGCGGACTGCATCACGCCCCAGCTGTAGTTGACGCCGGTAAGCCAAAAGGAGACGACGGCGCAGGCGCAGATGACGACCCAGCCGTGGCCGCCGTCGGGGACGGTGCTGTCGGCGATGCGGGAGGCTTCAAGCACGGGGTCCAGGTCGCTGTCGGACGAGTCGGGGGCTGCCGCGCCGCCTCGGAGCTGGATTGTGGTGGTGGTGATGGTGGTGCGTTGCTGCTGCTCATTGTAATGGTTGTTGCCCAGCTCCAAGGCCGTGCTGGTTGTCGACGTCGTTGTTGTCATTGCTTTGGTTGCCATTGTTTTTTTGTTCTTTCTTTTTTTTTTTTTTTACGAAAGGAAAAGCTCAAATGTGTTGTATGCCACGCGAAACTGTTCTCGCAAAGCTGGGAAAACAGCAACAGAAAGGTGAGATTGTACTTACAGTCTTTGCAATGCTGAGAAGAGCGAAAGAAGGAGTTGGATTGTATTCAACGTCTTTGCAAAGCTGGCAACAGCGAAAGAGAAAGTGGATTGTATTCACCCGTCTTGCATACACAAAAACTATTTACGAGGCGGACACTGACAAACTACCTATTCTTCCCCTCTTCAAACAGGCCCACTGGTCATGACTCCATATTGAAGGGTTTTGCTCGAATCGACGAATGAGGTATCCAATGTTTTTGGCCGGCATTACTCGGAGTAGCGAGCTCAAAGAGGCAAGTTTTCTTCGCCTTTTATCTTTTTTTTTAAGCCGCATCTCTATTTCAGTTTAGCTCGCGGCAAGCGTTCCGGCCACGGGTTCCGGCCCTCGATAATCCACTTTCGGTGGCGCCATTGATTCACGCCAAGATGCGGTGTCGGAGGCGAGATGCCGCAAAGCTTGGTGAGACGACACAAGGAGCTGCTTGTGTTGGAAATGTTGAATGTTCATTCTGGCTGGGTGAATGTGAGCTGCAGTCTACATGGCTGGTGAAATGGCCATGTCTGCATGTTTTGTTGGTTGCCGTGTAAGTCGAGAGAGCTAGGAGCGACCAAGAACAACTCCGTCGCGTATTCAGCACAACAAGCGAGATGGCGCGGCTAAATGAGTACAAGTGACGTCCAAATAGACCAATAAAAGAAGAAGAAAAAAAAAAGGCATTACTTTCTCCTTTGGGAAATATCTCTGTGATGACATAGATTCAATATCGAAAACTGCATGCGTTGAGAATGGATCACGTGACTTACCTCAAAAGAACTGAGCAACATTTGGTCGCACACAACTTGCACATTGACGAGAGCGTTTCGTTTTGCACCAACTTTCCAATGGAGCCGCTCGACACCGAGCCGGCCGGTCTTTTCGTGCACAAAGACTTTATATCCAAAAAAGACGAAGAGACCATTCTGCATATCCTTTGCGACCAGCTCGACTGGCCGGACCGCAAGGGCCGTCGCTCGCTGCACTACGGCTACACGTTTAGCTACAAGACGTTTGCCATTGACACGGACGTGCCGCACGCGCCGTTTCCCGACTGGCTGCTGCCGCTGCTGCCGGCCGACGAGGGCCGCCCGCCGGACCAGGTTTGCGTGCAGCACTACCCGCCCGGGACGGGCATCCCGCCGCACGCCGACACGCACAGCGCGTTTGACCAGCTGTACTCGCTATCGCTCGGGTCGCCGGTGCTGATGCAGTTTTGCCGCCCCGGCGGCGGTGGCGGCGGCGCGCTGGGGGGGCCGGTCACCAAGGTCGACGTTGATCTGGCGCCGCGGAGCATGATGCGCATGTCTGGCGACGCGCGGCTGCACTGGACGCACGGGATCCGCGCGCGCAAGACGGACACGCTGGTGGACAAATGTTTCGACGACGACCGGGGGGAGGACAAGGCGGCGGCGGCGGCGGCGGTGGTGCGCCCGCGGAGGGATCGCTGGAGCATCACGTATCGCTGGCTACGCGAGAGCGGCGCGTGTGAGTGCGGCGACGAGAGGCTGTGCGATACGGCGCAGCGCAGGATGGGCGTGGAGCGTGAGTACCGCTGGAAGGCGGCCGAGGGCAAGTCGTCGTCACCCGAGGACACATGATAACGCGTCGATGGTGTGGCGCGTTGGGGTGCAAGCAAAAAAGAAATTGGTCAAGAGAAAAAAAAAAAAAGGATCAGCAAAACTCAATGGACGATTATGTTGCGGTCGACCAGAGCCGGAGAATTTTCAGCCAGTCGCGGTTACATGTTTAGCGCTTTATAAATGCGTTGTTCTGTCATGATGGTCGGGCACGGACAGCAAACGGGCGAGCTCAGACTCTGGACACCATGTAACCGAAGAGGGCGTCCAGACGGTCTCTGGATATTTATTATTCGTCGGCTCATCAGTGGGAAGGGGTTGCGGCCATGCTCGGTTTCACGCAACAGCCGAACGCGTAGGCGATGTTGTATGGCCCGTTGCAATACACATGCTTTTGATGTGCGGGCGGCCGCATGTCGATCCCCGGGGAAGGGCTCCCCCCCCCCTCTTCAGCACTGGGACAGGCCGCCCCCTTTTTAGTTATTAGTTGGCGGATTGACAAGCACAATTGCCAAAACGGCAAGGCTTGGCATCTTTTTGGGAAAAAGTTGGCAGTATATACCCTAGTGCCTGGCCCCCCCCCCCGGGTCGGCTTTTCAGACGCAGATGGAGAAGAATCTACCTTTGTTGGGTCATTTTGCTTGTGATGGACGTTCAATGCGCTGAGACAAGGTGAGCGATGCTTGCAACGCCAACGGTCAAGGCGGGGAAATCGGAGCGAACCTGGCTGAAACCCGCATCCTGTTGCCCTCTACTAAGAGGGGACGGAGTTTTTATTACGTGACATTTTTTATTTCTCTTCTTTCAGAAAAGGAAAAAAAAAAGGATACAACGCAAAGAATTTTGCTAGTCAGATGGCGAAAATGGTTTTTAATTACGGAGTAGAGGCAGTGGAACTGACCCGAGGCTGCAACACACGACTATTTACTAGTACTGGCAAGTATGGCGGCAGCGGCCCCGGCATTTGTCCCCGCGGTCAACTGAGACATTGGCTAGGAACTAGAGATGCCAACGACTCGACGAGATGTGTTTTTTTTTTCCCTTTTGGGAGAGAGAGGAAGAGACTTTTTTTTTTGGTTTGAATAGTATTGTCACATTGTGGACTGTGGTCCGGTCTACCCTGTCTCGGTCTAAAGGGGAAAAGTAAAAAGCAAAAAAAAAAGAGTTGAGGCTTTTGGACTCGAAAAGAGCTTTGTTTTAAATTGGGGGCCTTTTTTTGTCTTGATTCGTAAGCCAATCAACATAAAAGAAGAAAAAATAAAACCCCAAAACATTATCCAAAAATGAGACTTGCTGCGCTGCATCTCGCAGCAGCATACGACACGTCAAGTTTATCTTGTCGCTCGTGCGTGTGTGCGCGCGTGCGCATCACGATGCCGCCAAGCCCCAAGAAAGACGTTGCCGAGAGGGTTGACATTTCCGAGGGGGGGGGAGGGGGGCAAAAGGAATTACCCGCTCTCCCTCCCGCACCTCCCAAAATGTTATGTAAACATCAGACTTTTGCACAGACTGTCTGCTTTTGTTGGCTCCATAGTGGAACATTTCATTTCTCTCTCTCTCTCTCTCTCTCTCTTTTCTTTTTTCTTCACTTTTTATTTCTATTTTTAATTTTTTTGGCTTTCATCCTATCCAGTTCATCAGCATCAGTGCGCGCCATAGACGTCCGTGCTAGCCTTGCCAACGCGCATTAAAATCCAAATTCTTTCCGGCATTACATTTTCATCCCTGATCCTGGTTTCTATTCCCAAAAGAGACAATAAAAAATAAAACTATATAGATGTACAGTAAAGTAAACGAAATTGTGACAAACGGCCAAGGCTGATGATTTATGACAGCTTGGGCTCGGTTCGGCGGTTTCCACCCCCCCTTCCTTCTTCACATGGGAAAAGACAAACTTCAGCTTTACAGCTCGACAAGAGCAACAACCACTTGCATGTAAAACCATCACACGTACCGAGTAGGCGATACTCTCCGTCATGACACATGGACGGTTCTTGCCTCGGCGCAAAGGAGAGACGGATTTTTGCGTAATCTTGTCTACTTGTCTACTGGTTATACAACACCATGTGGGGAAACTGACAGGACAGCCCCATCTCTTTGGGTAAGGGCTGGGCTATGTCTGGTGGTTGATGGTGGGCAGCCTTTGCTCATGGTTGGTTGTAAACGCCAAATCATTCACCACTTTTATTTTATTTTATTTTTTTTCCTCCTCGGCCCCTCCGACCTGCCAGGACGTTTGCGGGGGTGGAGAAGAGACGGCAGGCAGGCAGGCCTCTAGGTCCGGCTTCTTTCCACTCCGTACCTAGGACGACGGCGAAACCCCCTTCCGGCCTCCCCCCCCCCTCCTCTGACTTTTGATGGCAATGCAACACCAACTTTGCTGGTAATAGCCGGGCCGCTGTGCCGAGCGTGGGCTCTCGGAACTCATGTCTTTCCTTCTTGTTGCCCTTTTATTGTCTGTCTTCTTCAGTGTGGAGCGCAAAAGCCCGCGTTCTGGGGCAAGGCGTCTGTCTGTTCAAAGGTGGAGGGGGGTATTGGACGAGAGGCGCAGCGTAGTGTATAATAAGAAAGTCTGTGCCACCCAGCTCACGCAACGAAGCGGCAAAATAGACTTTTTTCTTTTTGTCGGGGCATTCTTCTGCGAGTTTTTTTTGTCTTCTTTCGAGTCCCAAGATCCTTTTGACTCCCTCCTCTCCTTTCGTCCTGTCATCCCAACAACTTATCCCATCTCCAATCGGCTGTTGCGATTCGATCAAACCCGCATCGTCGCGGCGGTCATGTAAAAAAAAAAATCGGTTTCCCGCCCAAACCGCCGCCTTGCGTGTAACCACATCGCTTTCTCGCCTTTAATAGCATACAGAAACAATGATCAACATGTATTCCGCAGGGCTGTCTCTGGGTCTCGCCGTAGCATGGCTTGCAGGAGCTTGCCAGGGCCGAGACACGACATTAGCCAGCCAATTCGTCTCATCATTACAATATGGCGTCGCCGTCGATGAGGTCACGATGCAAAGGCGCAATATCTCGACAGTCTTGGATCAAATACCCTCGTGCGCAGTAAGTTGCTTCTATTATCAATGGGGAGGAGGAGGGGGGGGAGGGGCAGAGAGGAAACCCCGAGTCTAACCTCGCTCGACTTTTGAAAGAAACCCTGCATTGAACACGCCACAACCAAAGAGGCCTGCGCCGATGCAACCTGTCTCTGCAGCAACACCACCATGAAAAATACGGTCGAGTCGTGCGTCCAGGCCGCGTGCACCATGGCTGAGGGCATCACCACCATGAGCCAAACCCAGGCCACGTGCGACCTCCCCCCGCGCGACCGCGCCACCTCGTTCGACGTCACATCCATCACGCTCTGCGCCATCACCGGCGTCATGGTCTTTGCGAGGCTCATCTTCAAAGTCTTCTACAGCTACTCTGGCAAGCTCGGCCTCGACGACTGCTTCATCATCATCTCCATCATCGTCGGCCTGCCCTGCACAATCATCAACAGCGTCGGTCTCACGCACCACGGCCTCGGCAAGGACGTCTGGACACTGACGCCCGACACCATCGAGACGTTTGCCCGCTACTTTTACGCCCAGCAGATCCTCTACCTCTTCCTCGTCACCACCATCAAGCTCAGTCTGCTCTTCTTCTACTTGAGCATCTTTCCCGGCACCGGCGTCCGCGCCGTGCTCTGGCTGACCATGGTCTTCACGGGCTTGTTTGGGCTGACCTTTATGCTGCTGTCCGTGTTTCAGTGCATGCCCGTTGCCTTTTACTGGATGCGCTACGTCCAGCCCATCCACGGCCACTGCACCAGAATCAACTTGCTGGGATGGATACACGGCGGCGTCAGCACCGCCATTGACGTGTGGATGATTGGCATCCCGCTGTTCCAGATTCGCAAGCTGGAGCTGCACTGGAAGAAAAAGGTCGGTGCCACCATCATGTTTCTCACCGGCAGCTTGTAAGTTGATCCAGTCTCCATCTGCCAACAGTCTCCATCGGCTGCAAAAGCTAACAGAACAAGTGTCACCGTCGTTTCAGCCCTGCGGCTACGATCGCTCATTTACTTTGCCAACTCCATCAACCCGACATGGGATGAATTGCCCGTGGCGCTATGGGCCACTATCGAAATCAATGTCGGTCTAATGTGCGCCTGCTTGCCGACATTGAGGCTCATCCTGGTGCGGATATGGCCCCGCGTGTTTGGTAGCACGCTGCGGTCTGCGTCCGAGAGGTCTGCCGTGTCGCACGCCACAAGCGCGTCTGCACGCAAAGCAAAGCTCCGCATGACCAGCGTCGACACTGAAGAGTCGCCCATCACTCCCCGTTTACAGGAGACTGACACGGCATATGAGCTCGAGGCCAAATACCCCACTTGGGAAGACCGCGATGATACCGATCATGCCGAAAGCGTCCCGATTGAGGACGCTTGCCATGCTAGATAGTTGGCGATAAAACTAACCATGTAAATAGTAATATAATCATAGTATATAAGATATTAAAAAGTATCAAACAGTATACGAAAATGTATGCATGCGCAATGTGCGCCGGATATTCTAAAACCCAGAAGAAATATGTCTCAATATAGCCAAGCAAATAAAACAAACGGATTGTGACATGATAAGGAAAATGAAGCGAATGTGGCTGACAGAAAAAAAAGACGCCAAAACACCAACCTTGATTGTTGACCTTTTTCAAAACTTGGCCATCCAGGCCTCGACGACCGCCTCGCGCTCTTCCTCCGTCGCCTCACGAAAGTCCATGAGCGACTTTCGCAGTCTGACGAGCAGGATTTCGGCCTTGAGTTTGGTAAGGTGGCGCTTGGAAAGTGTCCTCTCAAAGCCCTTGAGAGTGTAGCCGGGAAGGCCGAAAACGGCGGCACCTAGGCCACAGAAGAAGCCCTTGCCACCACGCCAGATACCCTTGCCCAAACCCTTGAAGCCCTCGTCTCGTGTGCTCTGATAAGGCAAGACGACGATGCCCGAGAAGGCTTCCCAAAAGCCCAAAACAAACTCCTTGCCTGCAACCTTGACACCGCTACCGAAACCCGAAATTCGGCCTCGGCGGCGGACCTCAATACCGGCATAGCCGTACGAAGGGAAATTGTGGAAGCCGTTGGCCGTGTTCCAAAAAAAGGCAACGGGAGCTTTTAGGCCCGCCTTGGCGAGCTCCACACCATATCTGCCCGTCTTGCGCGCCAAGTAAAATCCGCGGCCGTGTTGACCATGCTCATGCTCTTCCCACTCCGCCTTGCGCTTGTCATGGAAAGTAGGTGCGCGCTTAATCCCGGGTTCGGGGGTCAAAGTGCGAAGGGACTTCTTCGCCATTTTTATGGCGGCCTTTTCCATCTGCGAAGGCGTCATTTTTGAAGCTTCTTGCAACGGGTTTTTAGGATGGCCGCCCGGGTGGGCAGACGATTTGGGCTTATCGTCTTCAGAGCCGGCTTGTTTTCGCTCGACGGAGAAGTCGCTCGAGGTTTCCGTATCTTTCTTGTCAGCCGTTCTGCTAGGGCGGTATTTCCAAGCTTTCGCGTAGTCGGAAGAGACGCTAGCGACAGCGGTGACGAAGCCTGTGGCGGAAGCGAGCATGCCAACAAAGGGGTGCTCGGCGCCCTCGTCAACATACCAGCACTTGTGATGGATCAGCTTGACTTGATCAGGCGTCATCAAGCCCTTGTCGGTTAGACAAGCAGCGGCAAACCCGCTTAGGCGAGCACCCGTCTTCTTGTGCAGCCAACTGGCGAGCCGATCCGGGCACAAGTCGCACTGCAGCTGGTCCTCACTGACAAGGCGCTCGAGGAAGTCGGTGACGGTATCCTCCGCTCCATTCTCCGCAGCAATCGTCTTGGCCATCTCCTGGGCACCTTTTTGAACATCTTCCTTCAAGGCGGTGGTGATGCTCTCAGCCAGGCTATCAGCCGTCATTTCGGTGTACGGAATGGGCTGAGGGCCAGCGCCCGCACGAGCTACCATTTGGCCCCAGAAAGCCTGATCTCCAAAAAAGGGAACAACGACTGTGGGCTTGCCGGCGGCGATACCGGCAGCGGTAGTGCCGGCGCCGCCGTGATGTACGACGGCAGAAACTCGTTGAAAAAGCCAATCATGAGGGCAGTTACCGATGAGATAGATGTTTTCAGGAACTTGGTCACCGCCAACCTTGCTCCAACCCTCGGAAATGATGGCCCGCACGCCGGCCTGTTTGACTGCCGCAAAGAGTAGATTGGTGAGCTCAACAGGCTTCTCAACGACAATTGAACCAAATCCAATATAAATTGGGGCTGGTCCAGCGGCAAGGAAAGCAGTCAGATCGTCGGGAGGAGTATATGAGCTGGCAAGGGGCAGAAAAGAGAAGCCAGTAATGTTGATGTAGGATCCCCAGTCCTTGGGCTTGGGGATCAATGACTTTGACCAGAGGTAGCTGAAGGGCACGCGTAGGCGTGAGAGCAGATGGAAGCCCCAAAGAGGGCTGATTGGGTCGAGGCCGAGCTTCTCGTGGCGGAATTTGGAGATCAAGTCACCGAGGCTATAATGCAGTGTCAGAAATTATTGCGATGCGAGTGCAGACGCAGGTACGAATCAAAGACTAACCCTTGCCATGTGAGGAGCTCCATCATGATGAAGGAAATGTAATTAGCCATTTTCTTGTCGGCGCCGCCATAGTTCATGGCTGCCAAAGGGTGGGGGAAAGCGTCTGTCGGGGACCAGGGCATGGTAAAGACCATGTGCAGAGGAATGCCAAGCTTCTCAGCGCAGTGAATATGAGCCATGGAGGGCGGGTTGGCAATGATGACGTCGGCGATGAAGAGGTCCTTGGGGTCCTTGACGCAGGCGGCAGTGATGGGGTTTCCCATGCCATCACCAGCCTCGATGCAGCTCCGCCAGCAGCCAGTCATAATTTCCGACATCTCCTCGCGGCGCTTGCCGACATCACCGGCCTTTACACTCTCTCTATTAGGTAACAGCCCGGGATTTCTGACCATATAAGACATGAGCGCCTCTGGATCACCACCAATGCTAAAGAACTCGACACCCTGGGCCTCGACAAAATCCTTAAAGACTGGGTGCGTGCAGATGCGCACTCTGTGGTTGTAGGGGGCCTTGCCAAGGATCTGAGCAATGGGAATAAAGGGCTGGACATCGCCTCGAGAGCCAACAATGTGTATGGCGATGTTGAGGCGGGGAATGCTGGCGGGATCAGTCTTGGGAACGTCGGGAGAGGTGGGACGGCTGGCCGGGTGCTTGCAGGACCGCTTCATCTGAAGGTCGTGATACCAGGAAGTGAGGGAGTGAGCCTCGCTGTGAAAACGGATCTTGAAGCGGCCATCGTCGCCAACAGAGCCCGAAGGGCCCTGCTCGAGGATGAGCTGGCCAGGCTCTCTCGACTTGCTGCGGAACATGGCTTGAATCCGTGTCCAGAGGGTCGAAATGGGCGGCGGAAAGATTGACCCTGCCAAAAAGCAGCTGATTGCAACACGGCTCTGATGATAGTTGGGGTGGGAAATGCCTTGGTTAAAGATGGCGGTGGAAGTTGTCGAGACAAACGAAGCTGGCGGAAGCAAGTGCTGCAAGACAGAACCAGTGAAGCACAGATGGAGCCTGGTCGGTACTAGCGGGGCGTTGATCCTGGATGGTAACCAGAGGATCACCCACTTGGACCAGCAATTATAAAGTTTGCGGGACTTAAGAGTTGACTACCTAGGCCGGCAAGTAGGTGTCAAGATGTTTACATGGCCGTTTCTCTCACAGGCTAATAACACACATTCCATTACTCTAATATCAAAAGACGGCTAGGTTGTTTATACCCGCTGGGTCGGCAACGGGAAAATTTGAGTGAGCGGAGGCTGGCGGGCTGTACCCATAGGTCAACAATTAGTTATAACATTTGACTTGATTACTGATATTGGCAACGTGCAGGGATTATTCTATGCCAGACCTGTGACGGCGTTGACGGTGATTTGGGGGATTTTCCGGACCCCGGCGATGGCCTGTGGAGTCTCCGTAAGGCCCGATTACCAGCGGTGCGGTTAGTGGATGTAGGCGCTGTGATGAGCTGCCAATGCCAATGTGTTGAGGTTGAGACCGGGGGAGGATGAGATGGCCGAGACTCGTGCAAGAGGGGCAAGAACTGAAATTTAGATTTGGTCAGTGCCGTGATTATCTTTTTTTATCCATGTCTTTTGTCCAGACACAACGGGTCAAACGCACTCTGTACAGTTGCCCATGTCCAGGTACGCTTCCAGCGTTTTGGCTTCTTGCACCAGGTTAGCAACGTTGGTCTGGTACCCAGTTACCTAAATAGTTACCTAGGTCGGTAAATAGTTAAGCTGGAGGCCTTTACGGCTGATTGCCACAGGGATTGCCCTGTTTCTCCAACGGCGTTTATACTGTTACTTTCCGATCATGCATAATCGACAGCAGCCCACCATTCACAATTTTTCCTTTGCTTCCGTGTCTTGTCGCGCTCTCCGACGTCATCCGAGCAGCTTCGCACTCCGCCATACTGGTAGAAACATGATAGACGGAATGGTTATCCGTATAGGGTCTCAAGCGCACCCTGGTCGTTCTTTTAGTAGCGCGAGTAAGTCGAAAAATTTCATGACAGAGTAGCAAAAGAGGAGAAGCGAAAAAAAACAAGCATCAAGGCTGCAAGATCGATTCGCGCAACGAGGCGTTTCATTTGCCAGCGCCACTTCTCACGCCACCCGGCCAACCTCGGCCCCTGCTAGTGTAGAATTCAATCGTGCATCCTGACTGGACGTCATCAACGTTTGATGGCCCTGTTGGTTGGAACTTGAAAAGTTCGTCACTAATTCTTAGTTGGAGCCAAGTTTTACTGTAGATCCCACCAATGGTTGCCCCCCATTCCCTTTGTGAGCATCTGCCGGGCCTCCAGACTTGCTATAGCACTAAAAAGTGATATGTCGTCGGAGCCTTTTCTTCTCTATATGTCACTGGCATCCGCAAGGACCCTCCGTCTATGGCACTCTGGATTCGGCAATTCAGCTACCTGACTCTGTTTCGACGTTTATCATCCCCTTGAAGCCTACGTACCTACGTTAGCTCGCCTGCTGCACTTGGTCATAGCTTTTAGCGCTTGTAGCGCATGCCAAGCCCGCCAAATACACAAAACAGCCTGTATTCCGCCGTCTGCCACTGAAGGCCGCCAGCATCAAAATTTGGTCGATCCAAAGCATCATCACTTATCATCGGTAAACAGACACCATTGCAATGGCTTCCTCATTGCGTCGGTCCTCAGACGCCGATGTCGCCGATTCGAATATTACCGGCCGCGCTCGCCGCGCCTCCCTTTCCGTCATGAATGTCAATCCCCAGCTCGGCATCTGGCAGGCCGCCTGCACCGCCATTGCCCAGGCCCCCAATCTGACGGAACTCCGTGACATGGACATGGGCGCCGGCAACATCGCCTTCAACTCCCAGGGCCACTCTGCTCGTCTGGCCGCCGTCTACGAAGACACTGGCCGTGTCGCCTTGGTCCGCAGCAACACGCGCGGCGTCGTCGGCCAAGAATCTGAGCAGGAAAAGACCACCCCCGTACGCGTTGACGAGACGGTTACAGACGCTGCGCAAGACGAACGGGCAACCAAGACCAAGGAGCACCATCATCACAGACATCATCTCTGGCATCACAGCCACGGTGAAGGCCATGGCAAAAAGGCGGACATTGGACCAACAATTATGCATGGACTTGCTGCTTTCTGGAAATTCTTCACCACGCCGGCCGGTTTCCTCATCACCATCTACTGCCTGAATATTGTCGTATGTATGCACCGACCCAAACTCACAGTCTCACTGCTAACAATCTAAAGGCATGGGGTGTACGTAGACTTCTCTTCTTAAGCTCACAAACCGCTAACCCTCCAGGCCATGCTCTTCTTTCTCCTCCTCAAAGCCGCCCCCGCCATGAACCACCCTTCCGCCGACGACGACTCCTCTCCCCGCAAGATCTGGCTCGAGATTGACTCCCAGATCCTCAACGCCCTCTTTTGCGTCACGGGCTTTGGTCTCGCGCCCTGGCGCTTCCGCGACCTCTACCTCTTTATCCGCGGCGCGCACATGCGCGACACCGCCGCCATGACCAAGCTCGCCAAGCAGAATCGCGGCTGGTTTCGCCCGCCAACCTGGTATACACAGACCGAGCCGACGACGGTCGCAACGTCTGACCAAGTCAAGCCGCCCACCTTTACCGGCCGCGTCGCGCCCCCCACAGCCATCTGGAAGCTTGGTTTCACGATATGGATGATGGTGTTGAACACGATCCTCCAGGCGGTTCTGTGCTTCTTCATGTGGCACTACAATCGCATAGATCGTCCTGTAAGTCATGGCGCATGACCAACCAACACTGCTCCGCTGTATCTAACCCCGAATTGTAGAATTGGGCAACTGGCGCATTCATCGGCCTCGGTTGCGGTGTCGCAATGCTCGCCGGTCTCATGTCCTGGTGGGAAGGCCGCAAGGTTAAGAAAATTGAGGGCCCTGCTGTCGAAGTTATAGAAGCTGTCGAGGCGGTATAGCCGAGTGTAACAGAGCCAGCCAACTACACAAACAGCTGCGCCTCATTATGCAGTCGACGGCCAAGTGCTTCCAAGGTCACAAGCGCAGCCAGGTGAAGAAGCAAGACCACGCCGCGACACAGAGCAACATGCAGCTTCTCCGCGACGCCCATCGCGTGCCGAGTCCAGGGCCGGTCCCATTCAATATAGGATCAGACGACACGGCCCGGATTCAATGAGCAACCAGGAGCATCACTAAAGGACAACATTGTCAAAAATACTCCAATATAATATATAACAAGCGAAGTTAATAAGACAATAAGAAATCATAAATAAATCAATCAATAATGGTAAAAGCGCATACCCAGTGGCCCTGCTGTGATAAAAAGCAACGTACCTTCCAACAATGGCAGAACGATTCCAGCCGCCTAAACGCCGGTGCTTTTCATGTCTGTTTAAGCACAATTGCTTTTTCCCCGCCTCCCTTTTCCTTTTCCAGTTTCAACTACTCTTTGCGTATTTTTCGCCGCCCTCTCAACAGACATCCTTCACCGAGCCGGCTGGACCTTGTCCCCCAGCGTCGCCTCTTTATCAGCCATTATTTCCGTTTTCGCCTGTTGGAGTTTCTCCTTCTCCGCAATCTGCCGCAGCTCCTCCTTTTCATCCGCGGTCAGCTCTGCAGAAGCCGAGCCTAGCCGCATCGTCAAGGTCAACAGCAGCGACACGCCCGCCAGCCCGACACCCAGCCAGAAGCCGATGCGGTACTGCTCCGCCAAGCCGAGGTGCACGCCCCGCACCTTTTGCACGGATGCGATGAGCAGATCGCTGAAGCCGAGACAAAAGGAGCTGCCAATGTACATGAGACAGTTGATGATGCCGCCCACGACGGCTTGGTCGCGCTTCGGCAGCGCCGTCGTCAGGAAGACGTTGGTCACGTTGAAGGAGAGGTCGATGCCGAGCGTCGCGCAGAATATGGCGGGGAAGACGTACATCCAGTAGAGGATGCTGACGGGCTTGCCAGAGTCAAAGGGCAAAATGGCGAAGAGCAGGGCGCAGCAGAGGAAACCGAGGCTGGAGAGGATGAGCAGGATCTGGTTGGATAAGATATGCAGCACCATGCCGCCAAGGATAGCGAGGAAGATGCCACCGAATAAGAGTGGCAAGTACCAGGCAGCAGTGAGAATGGGACTCGCACGAAGAACGTTGCCGATGCTGAGTTTGACTCGTTAGCAACCAAATCGGTCACTCTTCTGCCCAAACGCGGCAGCTGGAACAACTTACTAAAGACTGCTGTAGAAGAGGAAAATGGAGTTTACGCCATAGAAGCAAAACAGCGCAATGAACAGCCTGATCATGTACTTGGGCTTGAATATCTTGCGCGGCATGAGCGGCTGCGTCGAGACCCAGCCCTGCACATACACGGTGAGACCGAGGCATATGACGCCCACGACCAAGCAAACGATAATGTACGGCGTGGCCCAGCCTCTTGGCGTGTGAGTGGCGCTCGAAAAGGCAAAGTTGATGAGCGTCAGCGCCGGCACCGACGTGACCAGCCCCAGCCAGTCCATGCGCGCCTCCGGGTCCACGTCGGCGAGCTCGCGCGGGATCGTGGCGTAGCTGACGGAGATGACGACAAACTGCAGCGTGGCGCCGAGGAAAAAGTACCAGCGCCAGTCGGCGTACTGGGTGGTGAGCGCGGCCGTCAGGATGCCAGAGTAGAAGCCGACGGCAGCAAAGGCACCATAGACGCAGTAGACGCGGTTCTTGCGCGGGCCGGGCCGGTAGATTTGGCCGAGGATGGACACACCCGCGGGCAAGAAGGCGCCGAAGCCGATGCCTTGCATGGCGCGGCACAGAATCATGGGCGTGGGCGCCGTGCAGAAGCCCGCGGCGGCGGCCCACGCCATCAGCCAGACGTGGCCGCCGAGGTAGACGACGCGCGCGCTCCACTGGTTGCAGAGGCGGGAAAAGGGGAGCAGGACGACGCCCGCGGCGAGGTTGGGCACGGCGGTCGGCCATGTCCGCGCCGTCTCGGGGATGTGGATGGCGTTGCTGAGCGTCGGCAGGATGACGTTGAAGCCAGAGGTAAAGTACTCGCTCATCATGAGCGACATGACAATGGCGATGACGAAGACGACTTCGATAAAGGTGCTGGCAAAGATGGGAGGCCGCTCCCGGCCGAGACGCTCAATGTCGGCTTGCGTGAGCTGTGAGGGCAGCAGCGAAAGATCCAACGAGCTCAATCTTGTGGCGTCTTCGAGCTCGCTGGCGGACAATGTCGTCGTCGACGGCTTCCGACTCGCCGCCATCGTCGTTGTCGTCGTCGTCGTCGTGGAGCCCATCGAGACGGTCGTCTTGTAAGAAGACTACGTACAGCTTCAATATCCCCAGAAAAGCTATGAGACCTCTCACCAAGACCCAACTCCCCGAAAAGAAGAGGCCTTGCCAGCACCTTTTAAGCATCTTGCCGCTCCGGCTCCCCATGACCAAAAAGTCATGGACCTTCTTGGGCCCCTTGCCTTTCCGAGCCCCCCCATCCAAGCGTGAAAAATGCTTCGACATTCCTGTGATGCTTCTCGACTACCCGATTTGGTCGTTTGTGTCTCACTTTGGATATGGCGCGCCCAGCCCGTGTCTTGGGGGAGCGGCCGCCGGGGGGCCAATCAGAGACGCTCATCCCTGGGGAAGATCTAGATTAAGGAGCAAACCGAAACATTTTCTCTATTTTTCTCTCCTCGTAAATGAGCCACAAGGTCTGTCTCATGGGCGGGAGAGAAAAAAAAAAGTGACGGGTTTCAAAGGAGCCATTCCCCAGAGAGTCGGGTCGTAGCCCTGCGCCAACATGGGTTGCATGGCAGCGGACATTTTTCGGGTGTGAGACATGGCTGGCTTGAGGTCCATTCGTCCGACAAACTTTGTCCGTAGCTATTTATTTTCCCTCGAGGACCAGATTTTTGAGAGGTGCTCGTCGACACAACTTGGTCAGTACGTAGCAAGGGGGTTGGCGGGCGTCTTGGCGAGAATTTGGTGGGAGGGGTGACTGATATTGTCAAGGCCGAAGCTCTCGTCTTGGCTGCGTCAATAGCTTTTGGTCCTCAGAAGATATGTGGCCAGACATTTGCGGAGCGGTGCTTGTTTCGTCGCGATGACCAGTCAACCTGCTCTCGATGCTACCTTGTGAGCTAGTCTTGCCTAGAAACTCTCCTGTACGTGACTGTCTCACTCACGAACCATTGATATGATCAGTAAGAACTGGAGTTGGCATGCTGTTGTTGAAATCCTGTCGGATCATCTGAGCATGCGCGCTACAGTTCCACCTTTTGTGTCGCCCGCAATGACAGGTTGACAGACCTGTGGGATTACGGCCATGTGAGGAAACAGATGAATCTCGATGCCTCGGAGCTTGGATCTTGGCGCTCCGCAGATTGGTGGCTCATGGCTGGTGCATTCCAGTCATCCGACGTCATTAGCACCGTGCTGGCGCCAGGTTGGCTGCACTAACAGGCCAAACTACCGGCGCTTTCTTCCTTGACACGGGTCTTGGCTATGCATTTCTGTGAGCAGAGGAAGCTTCATGACGATGTTGAACAGACACTATTTACCCACACGTAAGCCCTAGAGATTTACTTTGGGAGAATGGCGTTGAAAAGTTTTCAAGTTTTTATTGCCGGCATTGCCACTTTGGTCTGTCGAGTAGATGGATAGAGCATGGTCGAGGAAGAGGTAATTACTTAAATTGTAGTCCAAATCGACAAGAATTTACATAGAAGGCCTCCTACCCGCTGAAGGAGAGAGAATCCAAAGAAAGAAAAGTACTCACACCCACTTCTTAAACATGCTCTTCAACTCTTTCCTCATTCTAGCTTCCGCCGTCGGCCTCGCCAGCGTCGCCGCCGCCGATGACGCCCACTCTAACCTGGACTGGTACGGCCCCAAGCAGGTTCACACCCAGGTGTGCGGCCATGCCGGCGACGAGCACCCCGAGAACTGCGACGACTTCTACAACGATGTCCGCGACGAGCTTCACAAAAAGGTCATGGACACGTGCAAGGAGGCCTCGTGCTCCGGCTCCTTTGAGCACTACCGCTTCCAGGTGACCGTCGAGGCCGTTTTCCCGCCCGAGGCCAAGGGCGAGTTTGACACGCAAATGGGCAACATTATCGGCAAGATGCTCACGCACGAGAACCAAAAGGCCATTACCCCCACGGCGATTGAGACCAAGTTCACCATCCCCAGCAAGATGGTACTCAACCGGTTCGGCGACGGCAACGAAAAGGGCCACCTCACAATGACGGTCACGGTGGACGACGAGGATGGTCTCTGCGAACTCTTTCAGAAGATAGGAACCGCTGGCAGCGTGCTCCCCGAGGTAGGCCCCTTCTTTGGCCTGATCAACCTCGCAGACTGCTAGTTGAGACAATCTTGTGTAAATATGGGACGAGCCACCGGCTGCACGATTACATGTAATATGGATAAAGGTCACTCAGATATTACCTCAGACAATTCACCCGTACTTTTAGTCCTTTTACTTAGTCGTTCCTAGTCGAGCTGTCCAGGCGAGGCCACAAGTCTTACTTGACAGGGTGATAATATCCATCCCCGCCAAGCCAATTGCAGCGCGCAGCTTAATCTGGTCGCAGATTTGCAGATTGCTTTCTGTGCAACATCGGATTTAAAGATGGATGTACCACCCCTCATCAATTTTACACGCGTGGCTTGGGAGCTTGACTTACCCCACCGCTTACTGACTGAGATGCGGCCGCTCAAGAGACAAAGTTTGGCGATTTGCCACTTAGTTATCCTTGCGCGCCCGCAGGAGGGGCTTGACAGCAAACAACTGCCAAGAAGAAAACTTTGGATGCAAAGAGATGTTTAGTGAGATTGATGATGAGCCTATTAACGAGAAAAAACAATGAATAAATCGCGCTATTGTGTCCGGCAAGCTGAGTCGTTACTTGCAAGCTATTCTAATACAACGAGAAGAAGAAAGGAAAAAAAAAAGAAATAGAAAAAAAAGAAAAAAAAAGAAAAAATACGTGATATCCGGAAATACAAGTTTTCTTTTGTTTTTTTTTTTTTACGCGTTGGAGACGCCATCGGCAAAGGACAGACCACCAGCAGATTGGTCGACTTCCATTGAGTGTTTCAGACCGCAAACCTCGAACAGCTTGACGGGGGTGAGATCCTTGGGTGTGCCGACGATTCCCTTGGTCTTGAGAAGCGTCAGGGTGTCCTTGATGGCTCTGTAGGCAGGCACAATGCAGGCAAAGGAGAAGATCATGATTCTGAAGCCCATCTCGCGGGCCTCGTCGACGGTAATGGTCGGGCTGGCGCCGTTCTCGACGCTGTTGAGCAGGAGGGGCCAGGGAGCGAGGTCCTTGACGGCCTGGGCGGCCTGCTCCTTGCTCTTGAAGCCCTCGAGCAGGCCGACGTCAGCGCCGAGGTCGCGGGCGGTGCGGAGACGCTCGATGCACTCGTCGTAGCCGAGGGACTGGAGGGCGTCGGTGCGGGCAATGAGGACAAAGTCGGAGCGCATGCGGACGCGGGCGGCGTGGGCGGCGCGGATGCGCGAGTAGTACTCCTCGCGAGGGACAACCTTTTTGCCCGAGAGATGGCCGCAGCGCTTGGTCAGGACCTGGTCCTCGAGATGGGCACCAGCGACACCGGCGCGGATGTACTGCTCAACGGTCCGGGCAGCCATGATGGGACCTGCAGGTTATCCTGGTCAGTGTCTTGGAAAAGGTTTAAAGGGAAAAAAAAAGAAAAAAGGAAAAAAAAAAAAAAAAAAAGGTCCGAGACAAAAAAAGAAGCATGTACGTACCACCGTAGCCAGTGTCCATGTCGGCAATGAGAGGGGGGCCAAAGGGATCGAGGTTGGCAATCATCTCGGCGTTTTCTCTCATCTCGTGAAGCTGAGCAATGGCCAGATCAGGCTGGCCAAGACGGGAAGCAGTGGTACCGGCACCAGTCTATTGTTTGGGTTGTTAGTTTTGGAGTAGATGGGTTGACGGGGTATGGAGCAAGCCTTACCATGTACATGGCGCTGAAGCCGGTCTCGATGGCGGTCCGGGCAGACAGGCCGTCGTAGACGCCGGGGCAGACAATGAGCTCCTTGGTCTCAAAGATCATCTTGCGTAGCTTGGTGGCGCCAATGGCCGGCAGGTCGACGGCATCGACGCCGTTTAGGGGCAGGTACTCGACAGAGCTGCCCTTGGACTCGATGAGGGCTTCCTCGGCGGCAGGCACAGTCTCGATAGGAGACTCAATGGGGGCCTCGACGACCGGGGTCTCAACAATGTCAACAACGGCAGGCGACATTTTGGGCGTGTGCAAAGTAAGTTATTATAAGAGCGTGCGTTATGATAGAAGGGCTGCGGGAGAAGGAAGATGACTCGAGCAGGTGCTAGAAGCAAGGTATAATGAATGCGATTGAGAATATCAGAACAACTCAAGAGTGGAGGGTCTATCTGCCTTCTTTATACTCGGTAGTCTTTGGACATTGCTTTCCGTCAGCTTGTTCGTCAAGCCATGAGATCCACAGCTGAGGCGCATCGAGCATGTCAGTTCTGCAAATCACATCTAGACCGGACAACGGATTTGACTTGTACCAGTAATACTGCTTATCTCGGACGCGCAAGTCAACTCTTTGTTGGGGTAAATCAACTGGTTGGATCCCTGCGGCTGGGCAGCGTTGATTACCAGGCGTTGTGAACCAACGATGGGTGAAGGCTCAGGCGATTGGAACTTTGTGGGTCAATGAGATGACACTACTGAGAAGTACGCTTATTCTCCTCACGTAACTTGGCGTCTTGGAGGATCATGACACTTTTGGGAACTCGGTTCCGCAGATTGAGAAGGTCAGGATAGCCTGCCAGGACCTTGCGAGAGCGTCCCCCCTTGTGCCAGCC
>JAPERH010001171.1:0-16626 GCA_030411535.1 Beauveria australis
CGGCTGTACAGCGAAGCGGAGCGCAAGTGGGCGAGCCGCGAGCGCGCGCGGCAGGCAGCGCTGGATCGCGAGCGCAACCGCGAAAAGGACGGCGCCGAGGCGCAGCGGCGGCGCGCGCAGGCCCGGCTCGCGCAGGATAAGGAGTGGGACGACGAGCGCGAGGCGAGTCGCAAGACGCACCCGTACTACCGGGACCACGCCGCGTGGGCGCGCAAGCGAGCGGGCGACCGGGCCGACGAGGAGGCCAAGGACGAGGCGGACCGGCGTCAGGAAAAGGACGAGCAGCGGCGCGCGGCGGCCCAGCGGGAGCGCGCGCTCGGCATGGCGGATTCTTTCCTCGACAAGCAGGCCGAAGAATCGTCGCGACCTCGCGAGGCCGAAACAGCTGCTGCTGCGCCCGCTGCCGCGCCGCAGCCATTCAAGCTGTCCCTGGGCGCTGCTGCGCAAAGGGCGCAAGCGTCGCGTGGTGCGGCCGCGGCGCGCCGCCGCACCGTTGCCGAGGTCGAGGGCCTGCTCGACGACGAAGAGGAGCAGGACGCAACGCGCCGACTGCGACCGCTGATCCCGCTCGAGCACGACGACGCGAGCTCGGGTGCCAGCGGCGGTGTGGCGGGCGCGGGCGGCGCGGCGGGCATGACGGACGAGGAGGTGTCGCGGGCGGTGCGGGCGCTGGCGCAGGAAATTCCGTCGGACCGCGAGGGCCTCTGGCGGTGGGAGGTGCAGTGGGATCACATGGACGAGGGCGTCGTGGCGGACAGGCTCCGGCCGTTTGTGGAGAAGAAGATTGTGGAATACCTCGGCGTGCAGGAGGAGATGCTGGTGGAGGCGGTCGAGGAGCATCTGCGCAAGCACGGGACGGCGGCGGCGCTGGTGGAGGAGTTGGAAGGGGTAAGTTTTTTTTTTTTTTTTTTTTTGCTATTTCTTCTTTGTCTGCGTTCTTCCCGTTACTGCCTTGCCCTCGTTCTTTTTTCCGCCTATATCTCTACTTTTTTCTTCGTCTTTCTCATCTTTTCATCCCACGTATCCCTCTTTTCCCTTGAATCCCCCCCCCCCCCCAATTCTTCATCACCATTTTGGCGAGTCGTGTTCTTTTTTTTTTTTGGGACCGGCTTCGACATTTGATGACTGCATGATCATCCCCCCGTTTTCTGTCTTTCTTTTCCTTTAAAAAAAAAAAGTCCGGTCTTCTCAAGCTGACACATTCTACAGGCACTAGACGACGAGGCCGAGGACCTGGTCAAAAAGTTGTGGCGCATGGTCATCTTCTTTACCGAATCGGAAAAGAGGGGCCTCCCGGCGTAAGCACCGATGCAGGTGAGGAGGAGGAGGTGAGGAGAGTCATTGGTGAGTGCTTGGGGTGGATAAGGGGAAAGGATGTAAAGACACGTTTTTTTGGGGGGGGGGGGAGTCTGGGATATTGGTTGGTGGGATTCTCTTCTTCGGATTCAGAAGTGTGCTTTTATTTATCTGCTGTAAAGTAGTACAAGTCGATGTTCTTGGCGAATGGACTAAATCTAGGGATATACCTTGCATACTGTGATTTCGTTGTTGTTGTTGTTGTTGTTGCTAATTGTGTTAATCGTGCATCTGTGTGAGTTGTGTCATTTGTGTTGTGTTGAATTGGAGCAAGATACGGATAGGCGTGGAGTGTAGTACACGACATGTCAGCGCTCATCAGCATCCATTGTTGTTTCTGCATTAGAGACTATTGTACGCTTGTGCATGAGCTTCATAATTCATGGTTTCATTCATTAACATTGACTCATGAACCTCTTTACTGCTTCTTGGCGCCCTTGGGCTCCCAACCAGGCTGCGCCATCTCAAAGCCCTTAAAGTCGAAGCCGGGGGCGACGGAGCAACCAACGAGGGTCCAGTCTCCCAAGCTCTGTGCGTGCTGCCACTCGCCGCGCTCAATGACGACCTGGGGCCGCTGACCGGCCCAGAGGTCGGTGCCGAGGACGAAGTCACGAACGGGCTCGCCGTCGTCCAAGGAGAGGGAGAGGCGGAGCGGGGCGCCGGCGTAGTGGTGCCAGACCTCGACGGCGTCGAGGACGCGGTGCCAGTGGGAGAGGCCCGACTCCCCCTCGAGGAGGTAGTAGATGTAAGTGCTGGAGGCGCGCGGCTTGTCGTCGTTGTTGATGGTGGCGGCGGCAGCGGCAGCGTCGCGATATGTTTCGACATAGTAGCCCTTTTCAGGATGGGGCGTCAGATTGAGGGCGGCAATGACGTCCTTGGCGGTGCGGGAATTAGTAGCGTCCATGGTGGGTGATGTTTGGCGAGGGGGTTTGTTTGACTGGTTGAGCGCCAAAGAAAATGGTAGGGCCGACTTGTGCAGGTGTGTCGTCTCGGCCAAGAATGGAGGGGAGTTTCAGGTCAAAACTCGTTGCTGGTGGAAATGGATAATGCAGGAACTTGATGGTGCTTTTATGGCTCGGATATGAAATTTTTTCTTCACATGAAGGGGAAATTGTGCGCCTGGTAAAGGTGAAGGAGAAGGGAGAAAAAGAGGCGTCGAGACGTTGGGGCCAAAGTCTGGAGCTAGGAACTCGGCGGAAGCTACCGTAGAAACTACCTCTGGCATCAGTAAATTTAGGCTAGCTGTCCTCGGGGTCAGTCCGGCTGGCGTGAATGGCTCGGGAGGAATCTCATTAGGGCTGGGGGACGAACAAATGAAGGTGTGATGGTGTAACAGGGCATGGCGTCGACAAAGGACCTATGTGGACTGGAAAATCATTACTTTGTGGTTGAGGTTGTTAGCACTGGTTGAGTGGCACGTCACCTCAAAGTCAGATGAAAGGGGAGAGCGCAAAGGAGGGGAGACCCGGGAGAGGCAAAGGAGGGGGCGCAGAGAGGGGCAGGGGACGTCGATCTGCGTGCTATAGGCAGGTGGGGGCGTCTGCTGTTGACGATGCTGAATGCCGAAACGGGTGGTCTTTGCGCGTGGGTGAGCCAAGCAAGCGACCACGGCAACCAAGGTGAAAAAGAATCAAAAATCGAAAGAGAATTCGGCTATCAATGGCCAAAGCAGGGGAACTTTTGAAGGTGTGGATGCAACAGTAAGAGGATGGACGGGTGTCGAGGTGTTATTTGCTGACCACCAAGTTGACAAGACTTTGGCTGGCGCTGGCAAGCTGGCAGCCGTGATATTGAGGCTCAGAATAAAAGTGGTACCCAGCAATCCAGGTACTCAAGTCAACGTACTAACAAGGTAGGCAAGTACCGCAGGCGGCAGTACCTAGGTAAGTTCCCACCGAGTTTGGTTGTCCCCATCTGTGCCTTCTGCTCCAGGTGACCGAGAGCCACTCAACCACTGAGCCAAGTGAGCCCACACGGTACACCAAAGTCACCTGGAACTTGGCGAGTCGTGAGCCGTTGGACGCATAGCAGGGGGGGGTCTATATTAAACTTCTAGGTGCAAGTGTGACGATAATCAGCGCACTCATGGCCAACTTCCGAAGTGTCCAAATCATGCGACATCTCATTTATCCATCGGTTGCTAAAAAAAAAAAAAATCTCACACCGTGTTGGGTGCTAGTTACCAGTAAACTGGCATGTTGTGGCACTGGGCTGTGAGACAATTGGACTTGCAAAGCTAAAATTACGCAATGCAGGCGGCACGCCGTAGTCATCACCCGCATGGCTTGCATATCCGGTACCTTGGTACATACCTAGGTACCTATAATAAGAGGGCAGGTTTTTTTTAACATGCCAGTACGCCTCGCCGTCGTGGTATCCCGCATCAGCTCAGCACAGCGTAGCATTTCCTCCCACACGAATAATGAAAAGGTCCAAAACTTAAAATTAGAAAATTAGAGAGAGAGAGAGAGAGCAATTTATTTTTTCCAACTTGAACCAGAGGAAAAACATTTTCCTATCCGACACATGGGCCGCTTCAAGTTGTCCCCACTGGTCAACCGTGTCGCAGTTAGCCTAGGCCCATTTTAGCATCAAGGTACAGGTTGATTAGCGGTGCCGCTAGGTCGGCAGCACAAAGGCGGCGGAGAAAGCCAGTCAATGAGAACGAATGAGCGCCTTTGATTTTGAACAAGCCATGGCGCAAAAAATACAACTAATTCGTACCCTCTCCTCTCACTCAATTCCACCTGTGTGCCGGCCTATTTTGCCAATCTGCTTATTATACTTGCCCACACACCCCATCGTTGCATGCGATCCACTCTCATCCACTTGCGCTCCTCTCTTCCCACCTTGTTCCTCCTCTTGTCCATCCGTGCCTTCCTATCCCTCTGCGGGTATCTGGAATAAAGACGCCAGCCGTGCCACTTTAGTGATTACGGTGGCGGCCAATTTTGCAATCTACTAGTTTTTTTCTTTCTTTCTGTCTTCTCCGTCTATCCGTTTTTCCCTTACTCACCTCTCCTTATCAATCAATTACATCTCCAGCTCAACGTCTTTTCAATTCTCGCAACAGCGCTTCTTCCGGTATCGAACAATGTAGTAGCCAGCATCACCCCTCCCTCCTAGGTTACCAACCCTTACCACCAAAACCAACCCCCCTCCCCCCTCCCCCCTGGTTCGCAGAGCAAACATCACCAACAGCCATCTCATCTCATCTCATCTCGCTGCGCCCGCACGTCCAAAACGCTAGAATTCAGCCCGGCCCTGCCGCCACCCGGCCACCACCACAACTACCGACACCATGGACGACATTCGCAAAAACCTCCCCGTCTCCATGATCATGGCCGCCTTTACCGGCATCGCCTGGTATATTGGAATCGAGATCAACGCCTCCCTTTTCCTGCTCTTCAAGCGCCGCCGTGGCCTCTATTTCTGGTCATGCGCCCTCACCTCCTGGGGCGTCATACTCCAGCCCGTCTTCATCATTCTCGCCGACTTTGCCGTCTGGCGTGACCCTGTGCCCTCCATTACCATGATTTATCTCACCTGGCTCATTATGGTCATTCCCCAGAGCTGGGTCCTCTACTCCCGCCTGCACCTGCTCATGCACACCGACAGCGTTCTGCAAATCATCAAATACGTCTTGATTTTCAACTCGATTGTCTTTTCGATACCGACAATGGTCATTGGCACCATCGCTGTACGTCTCTTGTCCCTTGCTAAACGGTAATCATCTTTTACTGCAGACACACGCTCACACACCCTCCAGCAAGCAACCACCATCAACCCTGACCTCGCCTCCTTCAATCTCGTCTGGGACCGCGTCCAGCTCGTCGTCTACTTTGTACAGGAAACCGCCCTCAGCATCCTCTACATCTTCCAAACCCAGAAATATCTCAAAGGTCGCGCCCCCCTCCGCCAGCGCGCCTTTTCCACGCCCTCCACCATCCACACCGGCGCCCGCCAGACCAGCCACGAGAGCGCAGTCCTCTGGCAGCTCATCTGGGCCAACATCCTCATCATCGCCCTCGACGTCGCCCTCCTCGGCATTCAGTGCGCCAACCTCTTTCACCTCCAGGGCGCCTTTAAGCCTTGCGTGTACGGCGTCAAGCTCAAGCTCGAGTTTGTCATCCTCAACCGCCTCATCAACACCGTCCGCCAACCCACTAGCGATGTCTTTTACTCGGGCAGCGGTGGCGTTGGGGGCGGGCTCGGCGGCACAGGAGGAGGTGGCCTCGCGCCCGGTCTCGACGGTAGCGGTGGCAGTAGCAGCAATCATGGCCGCGTCAGCGCAGGCCGCCGTGGCAGCAGTCTCTGGCAAAAGACGGAACCTGGCGAGGATATCAACGACGTGCAGCTCGTTCAGAGCCATAGCCGCAGCGCCAATCGGGAACACAGCGTCGGAAGCGAAACACCCATCTACCACGGAGCCGAACCTGTATAATCTTGCCCCGCATACAAAAGATGGGTCGATTTTTTCTCCTTTCTCTTCTCTTCTTCTTCTTCTTCTTCTTCTTCTTCTTCATATTTGATTGCTTTGATCATTTTTCTACATTGTTACGCTTATTGGCCGGCATGGCGCCGCAAATGAAAATCGGGACTTGGTGGGATGAGCGACGGAGTTGGGGGCTTGTGCTTTTTTTTTTGCCGGTATTTGTCGAATCTTTTTTCTTATTCTTGTTACGATGTATGCCTTACGATACCATTTCACTTTATCTAATCTTTTCAGTCGGAAAAATGCGCTGATTTTGCTGTTATTACCGGGGAGCGAATCTATCAAGTCTATTCATGTCGTGGTGGCATGTACATCTATTCTAGCTAATAATTGCAATACCAAAATTGTATGTTCAATGCAACCAAGCAATTCACTTTCTTCAAGTGCCCGTGACGTCACGCATAATTCTCGGCAGAGTCCATGTTCATGCACGGTACATCAGGGTACATGTTCATGCATAATGCATCAGGTCGGCCGTCAAGAGGATCCACGTCATGAATCGTTATATTTACGTTTTCATCTTGTAGTTACTTGTCTATATGCCTGTGCCTGTTCACGCTAAATAGTCCCCACGTTAAATATTGTCCACGTTGAATAGTTGGCTGATACGATGCAGATGTTGGTGCCAGTTGACGCCTAGCACTTGCTGCCCTTGGGCTTCCATCCCGGTGGCGCGAGCTCATAGCCATCTTTGGGATCAAACGCCGGAGCGACTGCGCATTGCCCTTGATTAGTCTCTTTACTTGTCATGACATCCATTTATCAAGAGGAAAGTAGAAGAAGGGGAAAAAAAGAAGAAAAAAAAAAGAAAAAAAGAAAAAAACGTACCGGTAGTGCCCACCAGCGTCCAGGCACCATGCGACTTTGCGCTCTGCCACTGGTCCTTGAGAATAATCACCTGCGGGCTCTCGCCCCCAAAAATGTCCTGCCCGAGAACCTGCTTGTCCACGGGCTTTCCGTCGTCCCAGCTCAGCGACAGCGTGAGCGGTGCGCCGGCATACCAGTGCCAGACCTCGGCGGCGTCGACGCGGTGCCACACCGAGTCACCGGCGGACCCCTCGAGCAAGTAGTAGATGGCTGTCGACGCGGAGCGATTGCCGTTGATGAGCTCTGGGTCGATGAACGTCTGCACGTAGTAGCCCTTTTCCGGGTTGGCGGTGAGGTTGAGCTTGGAGATGACATCTTGCGCACTGCGTTCGTTGATGGACTTGTGGTGGTTCGACGAGGTCGAGTCCGAGGGGACCGCAGCGGCAATGACGGCGGTTGCGGCGGTTGCCAAGACGGTGAGGGCGTGCATTGTGGCGTTTTGTTTCTCGTTTATGCAACTATATGGTTGAAGATGAGCACTTGGTTCTTTTGCTTCTCAACAGCCTGTAGAGTGTGACGTCTTCTTTAAAGATGTGCAATTCTGGTCTGAGAGGGTTCACGATTTTCGGGGATTTTTATCTTGCTCCCTTGAATTGCGCCATGAACTCTTTTTGTATGCTGTCCCCGTCCCGGTTCCACATTGCGCGCCGCGCAAAAAAGTAGCGTGGGTATGAAAATTGGCTTCGTGGCGGTGCGCCTTTGCCCGTTTGATTTTACGATTCCCCCCCTCCTGCTGCCCGCGCATCCGTCGGCCCTGTTATTGAACGGTGACTGAATCATGCTTTAGCACGGGTCCGCGGGCGGGTTTTCGATGGCTGTTATTATTTCGGCTCCTTGATTGTTTGCTTTCCCCTGCAGTCACTTTTATTTTTCAGCTCTCTGCCCGAAAGGAGTTGGTAGAGATCCGAGTGCCTGGGTTGCAGGGGGTGGCTACCTACTATGGGTGGAAGCTGCGGAACATTCTTCAACGATATACATTGGACGGGCTGAGACCTCGGGGATTTGCGTTTTCGTTTCTGCTTCTGCTTCTCTTCCCCCAGCATTGCTAGCATCCAAGCGAGCAAAGCCCTGCAGGGACCACAGAATGCCACCATGCCCTTGACCAGGCTTTCGGAAAATCGCCTGCTGCGAAGGTCGATATCCGAAACCCCAGCCAGGTATCCGTAGAAACATCGGAAAAGCGAGCAGAATTATCAGCTCCACTGCGGCGCTGTCCCGCATAAACTACACCCACTGTAGCATGGCATTTGCGACAGCGGTGACGATCGTGGCCCTGATTCGTGTTAGCGCTGAGAGGGGATCCCTCTAGGTTCGACACTACTCTGCTTGGCGTCGAGCCAATCATCCCATTTCGGAGTTTTGGGGCCAGTGGCGCTATTTGCTTTCCTATTTCAACAAAGAATTGTTCGAGAACATGTCGAGAACATGTGCTGTGACATCGGCAGTCGTGACTCGTGATGGCATCATGCCCATGTTGAGCGGGAAGCCGAAAAAGGGCCTCTGCTTGCCAACGCCAAAACGGGCACAAACTAGGCCTGCGCAATGGCAGCGTACCATCCGACATGAGTATGATAAGGAATGACATCCCGCGATGCTCGGATTTGCCCCGCGCGAGGTAATATTGTGTGGGCGAAACGAGGCCTGCCCTCCGCCAAGACTTCGAGTGTAGACTGGCATTAAATAATGTCAATGTTGTAAAAGCCCCTTGCATCGTGTCCGGCTTTTGGTAGAGCTCGCCATTTCTTGGGCGAAATGGATAAAAAAGTTCTGTTTGATGGTCGTCAGCACAAACACACGCTCTGGCCAAGCTGTCAGCAGGGCAATCCCCGTGCGTCTTTGCGTTTTCCATCTTACAGCAGACCAATATATTTATGCACTCCAGATGCATCTGATGTTCAGCCTCTTCAGCACGATGCGCCATCGTTTGCCTGCACACAACGTGCTTCCACGCATCGACGTGCTTACCGTGCATCGCCTTGTTCAATCAGCTGCCCGTCGATGGAGGCTTGGCCGGCCGTCCGCAATCTAGCCGGGCGATTTCGAGGAGACACCTGACTGCATGGTTCCTCGCAAAACCATCTTTTGCGGCGTTTTCAGCTTCGTGGTGGCAGCGGCCCGATACTTGGCAGTATCAGGCCAAGCGACGGGTCATAACTGAGGGAGGCGGGCCCGAAACGGTTGATGGATCTTTTGCGTGTGCCCCCGTTTGCTGCGGGACTAGCAGTCGATAGTCTTGCCTCTAGAAGAGAAAATATAAGCCCGCGCTTCTGGGGAATCAGCTGCTCTTTGTCCGTAACAAAAGGTATCTAGCTTTTCTGGCAAAAAATGCATCGTTCTGACAAAATGGTGATGAAAGGTCCAAAATTGATGAAGCTGTGAGCATCACCAGCTGGCTGCCGTGCTGTTGTCGGGTCCAGATATCCTGTTGCAGTGGGGCCTGTGGGACGGATTCCTGGCCCCAGCAGTGCTTCCTACGGATTAGTGCTGAGGCAATTCCTGTCATTCAATATTCCCTTGCTGCATCATGCGGTGTGCAGTGTGAAGGAATGGAGGCACGAGACACCAAGCCAGGAGAATGCAAAGCAACCTCAAATGAAAGTGGTGCTTGATTGATTGGCGCTGGTCAAGAAAAGTCTATGCTGGGAGGTGGCTGGGGATGTGACCGACCGAAAGGTACTAACCTCCTGATGCCACAGAGGGCCGCCACCTTCCCTGAATACATCAACCCGTTTCACTTAACTACTTGTGATGCTGCGTCGAGGCATCAAAATGACACGATGATGACCTTGCAGGATAGATTTGCTATATTTGCCTTGTCGGTCGGTCGCGGATATCAGACGCCTTTTCCGATACTCCGAGACTGTTTATGGTGTCTTTTTCGACAGGTCACTGCGACACTGCTTGGCAACTTGAATGGACCTGTCACTATCGAAGAAGAACATGATGCTTGGCAATAACTGAACTGGCCGTTCCCCTTCATAACTCGAAAACCCGGGGTGGATATGGGTGAGGGTTCAGACTGAGTTTCTAGTTGATTGTCGACCTCGGTGTAATTCCCCCCTCCCCCCTCTTCCACACTTCCAAATCGACCTACCTACTGGTAAATAGTAAATAGCTATTCTGGTTTTGTCATCTGATCCTTGTTGCCTATTTTTGTCCACACCAGCGCAAAACTTAACACACCACCCAGAGCGCAAGCCGCGGCTGGGAAATACTAGACGTGAACAATTAGTATTCTGCAAATAGACATTAATGCAAGCATAGAATTTACAGTGAAATTTAAGAAAAAGATTTGTTATGATATACTCACAAACATTTCAGTCACGGCTTGATTATATCCTTTCAAGAATCCTGAAAACTGATCAGCGGATATCAAATCCCGCGCATTGGTAGCGCCTGCTTCCTGAACCATGGTAATGTTGACCTCTGGGGCATATTGGTGTAGTAGTAAAGGAAGTTGGTTTGCAAAAACCGTTTGTGAAGCCGAAACGGAAATGGCGAGACCAAGCTGCATGCAAAGACTTATGACCGACATGCCCATAGCAGTCTGAGCGGGAGGCACGAATTCCTGCACACACGTAATTGGCTTTGCACTGTCAGCAGTTCCTCAACCAAGCCTTGGAGAAGTCGCCACTTACAGCCTGAAACGACATTCCACGGCCAAGACTCGTAATGATTTGATAGCCAACCCAATGGCCGACCGAAGAGTCCGGGGTAAGTGTCGTGAACAATCCTGCACCAATGCAGCAAACTAAGCTGCCGACAATCGCCCAAGGTGGAACATATTGGAACTTTCGCACCAAGGCGCCGAATAATATGAGTGCAACGATCATGGTCCCCAGAGATGGCAGCAGGTGTACGGCGCTTGCGCTGGGGTTGTCGCCCTTGATGGCTTGAAACCACAATGGCAGGTAAAAGGGCACAGCTTGCGATGCGCCGCCTTGCAAACAGACCACAAGTCCGCCTATATAGATTGGACGCTGTTTCAAGCACGATGGCGTTATCAACGCGCCCTCCTTCTTGTATCGTACCCAGAACCCAAAGACGAGGAGCAGAGCGAAGCCTCCGCACAGCATCCCAATGATTGTGAGCGACGACCAAGGCAGCTTGCTGCCACCCCATGTGAGAGCAAGAAGCAGCATTGCAACGGCTCCTGCAAATTGGACGAAACCTATTAGATCGATCCTTGCAGGTAAAGCCTTCAGCGCTTGGAGCACCGGAGGCTTGTTGCTCGGCTCAGGAAGTCTCATCATCAATAATAAGACAACAACGAGACCGCCCATGGGTAGAAGCATCCAAAAGCCTGTCCATTCTGTTAGCAATCCAAATAAACGAGCCCTTTTTCTAGTTGGTTCCAGTCGGACATACACCAACGCCAGCCTGCTCGAGCCGTCAACACTCCTGCAATGACTGGTCCGGTCATGGATCCCACGGAGATCATGGACACGGCAGCCGCAGTCACCAGCGGTCGAATCTTGTCCGGGCAGGCTGATCCAATCATTAGCATCGTGCCGCTAAACTGGCCCGATGATCCCAATCCGTTGACTGCTCGTCCAATGATGAACATTTTGCTCGACTTGGCCGTCGCGCAAATGACGAGCCCCGCTTCAAAGACGAGCATAAAGGTCAAGTAGACGTGCTTGATACGCAGCTGCTCATAGAATTGGCCCACGAGCGGGATGAAGACGCAGCTAGTGAGGATTACAGGTCAATATCGGGTAGAAGCGATCGCGGTGCAAGGCAGGCAACTCACAGAGTGACGACGTAGGCGGCCTCGTACCACGATATGTCGGACACGGTATGGAACTCGTTGGTGAGCGTTGGGATGACTGTTGCCAGCATGGTGAGTTCCAGCGCTAGCAGATAGAGGCCCAGATAGAGGCCTGCCACCAGCGTCCAGAGCTGCGCGCCATGGAGAGTCAGCTGCTCCTGCTGTTGCGCCTCTTGCATTTCAGTTGGCGATGCTGCATCATCGACTGTAGCGATGTTCGTTTCAGTAGCCGCGCCCACATCCTTTTCTTTTTGTGTCCCTGACATCTTGGCAACTCTCGAAAAACCTCGTTGGCACGTCTGTTGGTAGAGCTGGTCGCGCCAAAATGCAAATTTAAAACCGAAAGGGGATAATGGCACGGTACAACAAGAAACATGCAGACCGGTCAAAGGGAGAGGATAAATACTAGACAGATTGCCACAGGCAGCCATTTAGTTTTTACATACTGCAGGAATCCTAAAACAAACCCTGACAAGGCAGCCGTTGAAAGTTGCTGTTTTTGTTTACAACAAGGCTGAGCCACGGATGAGCGACACGGCGGGAATCGGGCTAATAAACCTGCGGGCGCCAATCGGGGCGACGCCTTCAAGCCTTCAAGCCTTCAATGTAATGAGGACTTTGTTAGCTCTATAGAAATGAGGTTGCCTAAATTAGTGGCTTGCGTCACATTTTTCAACTGCCAACAAAGCCTTTGCAAAGGGGAAAATGGCGACACCTCAAGGCAGTTGTGGCACGTGTAGCTTCACCAGGTGTGATCGAGGTGGAATTCACAGTCGTGCCATGTACGGATCTCCATGGTGTCAAGTCTGTCGTTTCCTCAAGAGTTGGATGCGATGTTCAGTGTCCAATGCGATAGCTAAAGAGCTTGCTTTTGTCGACTAGCTTTTGTTCTTTCTTGTTGATCAGCAAGTTTCCATAACAATAACCCGGTGCCTCCTTGTTGAACCATCATTTGGATAAACAGCAGTCGCCGTCGTTTGGCCTTCTGATAGGCATTGCATTTCGATCCATTTTGCGAAATTTACAGCAGGTATATCCACTGCTCTCCAAAACACATCGGCCAACCAGATTACTGTCGGGATGCACAGCGTGGCGCCAAGAACAAACCCAATATTATATTTGTATCCGTCAACACCAGTCAAGGTATACGCCATGCGAAACAAGTGATAACCAATGCTGTGCATGGCAGGACCTTGCATCAAGTATAAAGCATACGATACTTTTCCAAAGTATTGCATCACAGGTGAGTTGAAAAATCGCCGCCAAGTCTGAGAGCGACCAGCAGCCAATACAAACGCAAATGCGCCGATAGATTGCCAATACCGGAAGCTTTCTTCTTCCCACCATTCAGGTATAAGCGACGTCAGAAACCTCCATCCAGGGGCAACCTCACCTCCGTCTTCAGGCTGAGACATCAGATACAGGCCGAGAATGCTGACGAAAACCCAGGCAAGGTCTATTCGATACCACCGTCTTTGTATTGGCCTCCTGTGACTTTTGGGCAATGCAGTACAACAAACATGAGCGTTGCGAGCAAAGTCTAGTTCGGCAAGAACCATGCCGCTGAAGAACAGGCACAAATCCCATCTTGAGTGAAGGTATGCAAACCACGACACTCCTCCAATAGTAAGCAATCTTATGCAGCTTTGAAGGCGTGCTGTTGCGATAATAACGAGGAAGAGACAAAGCGAGCATCGGAATTCAACCGGGATGGTCCACAAGTGTACATCATATGCTGGAAACTCGAGTCAACAATATGGATCAGTACTTGAACAAAAATACTGACTTGTCCATCCTGCGAATCCATCCCAAGTAAAAATATTAGCAAGACGGAACATGGCAAGCATCCAATCCTGCATTTGTGCGTAGGAAGATTTCAGACGTTCTGGATGAGGTTCTAAAATATATTTCAAGTACCTAGAATCATTTGCGAACGGACGCGTCAGTTCGTATGCTCCGACCCGCAAAAGACAAACGACCATGAAGGTGGAAATGGCTGTTGGTAAGTAAAGGCGAATACCGCGTCGAAAGGTAAGCGAGCTCATCGTTGTAGATAAATCGCTAGTGGCCCCTCGATGGATTAAACCTAGCGGCCGATAGGACAGCGCGTAGCCTGAAATGACAAAGAACACACAGACGGCTGGTGATCCACCATACAAGAGTCTGAGAAGAGGCAGCTTCATGATGTGATGGTTGTCCTCTCCGGTGCCCCAGCTTTTGCTGATATTGAAGGTTTGCCAGCAAAGATGCGAGGAAAAGACAGAAAGAGCAGCCAATCCTCTCATTCCGTCCAAATAAGCCGTTGGGGCCATGGGAAGCGGCGGCGACAACGCTTCCTGAGCCCGATCTTTTCGTAGAAAACTAGGCATCAAGAAGAAGAAGATTTGGCTAGCAAGAGTGCATGACGGTGACGAGCGAAGCGAATCCTGTGATGCCATGGTATTCCTTCCGAGCCTGCTTGTTCCGAGACACAGGCACAATACAAGATAGAGAAACAGAGACTTATGGCTGCAATGGAGATGACGCGAGAATTCAAGATGAGAGAAGGCGGTAAACATGCCAAGGGACTGTAGTAACGGCAAATGGTGTGAGTAATCAAGGTGAGAGACAGTGGTAAATATGCCAAGGAGGTATGTACTCAGCAGTAAAACGACAAGTGGCATGTTTAGTGCTTGTCCCAAGCCTATCCAAACGACCGTGTGCGACACGTGCTCTAGAATTGCACGTCCATTTCACGAACATATTGTACGGCCCACCGAAGACCCTAGATCGGCGGCATTGAGCTTCGGCGCCCTCTCGGGGGCCTTGTCCTTTGCGGCGTACTGGCTAGGCGAGGGGCCGGGGGTTGACGCACGGCCACGCCAGTGGTTGGCCACTTCAAGTCTCCATCAACCGACCGGGTAGACCGGCGTCAAGCCTTCAGATGGTGGCGGTGGCTTACCCATCAAAACAGGGGACAGATCTGGCCAAACATTCTAGGGGCAATCGACAGTCGAGAAGCGACGGATACTCGGTCCTCTAGAGGAAGGTATCTACTTTGACCGAACGGGCAATAGGATGAAATTATTTCTACACAATACACTGTGGCAGAATTTCTGCCTTCCAAGCTCTTTATCGCACAGATTTGAAAAGTTTTGTCATAAATTATGCAAGTTGCAACTACGAGGCTGGCTGCGTGTAAGAGGCTAGCTGGGATCTGCCGCGGGTCCCGGTAGGGTGAGCATGTTTCTGCGCGCGGGCGGCGACGTGCCGAGCAACGCGGCCCCCAGACCGGGTGGAGTTCGGCCGGCTTCGCTCCCTGTATTACGTAGGCCCACGATGTTTTACACGAGTCAAACTGGCATGTAATTGCAGGTGCAGGTGGCCCGTCCGCAACAGCACAAGCGAGATGAGATCTTTTCGTTAAAATCAACGGCCCATTGGCTTCTCTATATCCGTAGACGATGCAGAATTTTCCGCCGGCGCTAGTGGCGGACGGTAGACTGCCGTCCCTCATGTATACTGACTCATGAATGCTACGATGCACATGCAAGGCATGTATAAAGTTAAGCGTGACCTTCAGAAGCTCGTATAATAGACAACAAGGTCCTCGCCGAATACCCGGCGGGTATAGCTCATCACGGAAGGGCCTTCCGACGCTTTACCATGTACCGGGCTGTTCCAACATTTACAAGAGCAGCTCAAGAGGCCGATGGGCCGAGTCAAGCAGCAGTCTTTGGGGGCAGATGATTTCCGGCTCGGCAAAGACACGCTCGCACTGCTCTGGCAACGTGGCAGTGCATTCTCAATATAGTTAATCGCAAATTACCTGCCGAATCTGATTCCCCCTCGTTAGATGTACGGGACATATCGTCCGACCTTATCTCTGCCAAGCTACGGCATTTCAATTGCCGGATGAATTCACTGCGGTTATGAAGTGAAGACATGGATTTTGAACACGCGTCATGTGCTTGCAGAGCAAAGAAGCCGGTCTACTCAATGCATTCAAAAGGGCGTTGAAAAACTACAAATACACCAGCTAATCCTCACAATGTAATAGCTTTGCTCTTTATTCAATACATATATTACAACGCCTTTGACGCATCTACTTTTTCAACGCTTTCTATATCCTCGCAAACCCCACTTTATACTCCAAGATGCAATTCTCAGTCAGCATTATCGCTCTCTTCGCCAGCGTCGCTATGGCTGGCAAGATCTGCACTCCTGCTGGTGTTGTAAGTGTTTCGCGCCGTTGTGTACATCAAATCCACCATGTAACCCAACAATCTTCTAAACTGAGTGGCACACCTAGAAATGTCCCGCGGCTCTTCCTTGCTGCCCCGGCCTTCGCTGCATTGGTGGCGTCAACGTAAGTAACCATATTTCGTGTGGATCTGCAGAGACGATGATATGAAATAGTATACTGATTCTGGCGGTCATAGAACAAAGTGGTGAGTCGGCGTGTTACTAACTTTACAGAAGCGCGTACTGATGACAACGGTAGTGCCGATAGATGTAGTGTCGCAACTTTTGAGCTTGGTGTGCTTCGGCCGTTGTATGGAGTTCTCCGCCGGAGTTTAAGCTCGGCCGGTCGAAAGCGGGTCTTGGACTACCCAGTCTTATAATAGTGATGCTAATGATAGAAATGCATATGTTTATATGATTTCGGGCTCAAGCTACTCGATTATAGCTTGGTATCTAGCGCTAACCGCCCAAGTTTCATGCCTCTCGCCTCAGTGTACGATTTTCCAGTAACTAAAATGTTACTATTTTCTCATATTCTTCCAGTACTCATATAGACAGGACGCACGTGAGTCATTTTCAAGAATGGGTTTCGGCACTTAAAAGGTTATCAATGTGAAAGCACATTTGAGATGTAGTACTACTGACTGGTACCGAGGTTCAATTCCGCGGCTGACTGTCTACAACCTCGACGAAAGTCATTCTCGGCGGCTTATCCCGTATTGATGTGAATAAATAGAACAAAAATTACACAGAAGGTGCAAGGATTGCTGTTCATGTACTCCTCACATGCCGCTATAAGTGAAATTTGCAGCTAGGACCAACATATACGGCCATAGCCGAGCGAAAAATCTAGATCCTGTCAAGATCTCCGATAGGTAACCGCTTGAGCGCCAGTGTGGTAGTTGGGTCGGTG
>JAPERH010001172.1:0-10839 GCA_030411535.1 Beauveria australis
TAATACTTTATATATTTTTATAGCTTCTCTCTTAGTAGTAACTATACTAGCTAAACTACTTAGCTTACTAGTTTATATAGCTTTATTACTAAAGGGCTAATATATATACTAAGCTCAAGAATACTAGTAACTATTAAGCCCTTCTATTAGTACTTTAAAATTAAATTAGTATTAGTTATAAGAGTTATTATATCTAGACTATTATATATATTTAGTAGATAGTTATCTTATACTTAGTAAAGTATAGACTTAAATAGTTCTTAGATATCTAGATATTAACTCGGATATAGTAACTAAATAATATAAGTAATCCCTTTTTTATTACTCTTTATTTTAGCTTTATAGTATAATTGCTAGTTATTGGGACTATTAGGTTATGTATATAGGGATGAGAGATGTAATGTGTTAAATTGAAGTTCTATCTTGTGGTTCCGCTAGCGCAGGTGTTATATATATACTGTGGTTAATGGAGGATCGTTCCTCTGAGCTCCGAGTCATTACTAGTACTGTTGTTCTTGCTATGGCTAGCGCAGTATATACTATTACCTGTCTATCTCTGCCTATTTCTCTTCCTATAGCCACTAATAGTTAATTCTTAGTTGCTCTTGCTATCAACACTCCTGTTTCCAAGGCTGTAAAAAATGCGCAGGTAGCATGGATTGAGAATGTTCAGGAGCGACTCCGCGTTACCTCATAGCATGCTTGACGACATACAAGCAGTCAAAATGCTTGGTCTCAACACAGTCATATCCGATATCATTCAAAGGCTTCAGAGATTAAGATGAAACCTTCGAAGGTCTTTTGAAAGCTACTTGTCTGGAATGTTCTCTTGTGTAAGACTTGTGTAAGTCCCTACTTGCCTGATCAGCTAACTCTTCCTAGCCGAGTGCCCACAGAACATATCACCGCTAGCTACCCTACAATCAACGTAATCTTTACTCTGTCTCGAGGAAATGACCCGCTTATCACTGCTTAGGCATTTACTTCTATAGCCTTGATTAATCTCCTTACTGTTCCAGTGATCCAGCTCGTACAGCTCATGCCACAGCTACCGCAGTATATTAGCAGCTTTAAACGGATTCCAGAAATACTGCAACTATTGCTCTGACGGCAACACAAAGTACCATTCGAGTGACTGTACCCCTCACACTGCATCAAATATTCCTCTTAACCTTCTGGACTCTCCACGGGAACAAGGAAGCGGTCATCACCGGCGGTACGCAATAACGCTACAGAATATTAGCTTCTCGTGGGCAAAGGCCGAGCCAGCTTCTCTCAAGTCAATAAACCTCAAGACACGGAATGAAAGTATCGTTTGCTGTACTGGACCGGTAGGTAGTGGCAAGACGATGCTACTAGAGAGCCTACTTGGCGAAACAGTACAGACTCATGGTCAGCATCGCATTCTGCGTCCACCATCGCTTATTGTCCTCAGCATCCATGGCTCGAGAACAGCGCAACTCGAAGCAATATTACTGGCATTCTCGAGTATGACCAAAAGTGGTACCGGTAAGTCATCTTCGCATGCGGTCTGGACGCAGATGTTCAAGCTGTAGAACATGGCGACGGCACTGTCATTACCAGCAAAGGTCTCAACCTCAGTGGTGGACAGAAGCAAAGAATTTAATGCCTCAAAACAAGGCATCTTGGCATAGGCTCTTGCTCGTGCGGCATTCTCGCGCAGGAAAATTTATCTACTCGACGACATTTTCAGCGGTATAGATGCTCAGACGGTAGGCCACGTCTCGCGACGCCTTTTGGGGAGGGATGGCTTGCTACGTAAAGGTTCAACAGTCATTCTGACAACACCTAACCATAGGAAATTCTAGCGACCATAACAAGTCCCTAGGTGCCTGACATGATGCTGATGGCAGTAGACAAGCTCTTCAGCTTCGTGGACGCTATTATCGCCCTTGAAGACGGCCGGATTATAGAAACCGGGACTGCGCAAAGTCTCCTGGCTCGGAACGGATCTATCGCAAGCCTCCAACCCAATCTTCAAGACAAAGATCCTGATCCCAGAGATGAGCACTCAGAAGATGCAACAATTCCACTCGTAGAGAATCTGGTCGCGGCATCCTTGCCATTCACACCAGACTAAAGATGGAGACACATCCATCCCCTAGATGCAAAGCGCAAGCAAGGTGACTGGCCAGTATATAGCTACTACCTATTCAGCTCTGACTCTTTTCCTTGCCAACATGGCCATCTGGGTATTCTGCACTGAGTTTGCAAGTTCGTTCAAGATATTACCCTTGTTTCTAGGCTCAGGCTAACATAGCAGCAGCTGTCTAGCTGAAATGATGGTTGGAGGCTAACCAGAGGGAAGCTAATAAGGACGTTGGCACCTTCATGGGCGTATATACGTTCTTCGGCCTTTTTAGTATTATAGCAATTGCTATTTCTTGCTTGTAGAATTTTATTTGATGAACTAAGCTTGATCTTACATTATTTCTGGTCGGTTCGGCATCATCAATATAATGTCCAACTCCGCCATCAGCCTACATTCAGACCTACTGACTAGCACTATGAGGTATATGCTCGATTTGGGAAACCTAATCTCCACGCTAATATCCAGGACCTAGAGCACCCTTGCATTTCTTCACGAAGGTCGATATAGGAACCTTGAAGAACAGATTCAGGTATCATCTTGTAACCCTCTTGCATAACCATCTCTGACAGGCATTCCACGAACAGCCAGGATATAGAGCTTATCGATATGAGCTTGCCCCTTTTTATGATAAACTATATCTCTAGTCCGTGATAACCTACTTCGACTAGGGTGCGGTTTAAAGAAAACGAAGATGATGTAAAAGCTGCATTCTCTGTCTTAGCCAAGGGGATCATTCGTTTGGTGTTTTTTGCGCTAATTGGCAGCTATGGCGCCTTTTGTCATGGTGGTATTATATCTGCTGCAGTATTTCTACTTGAAAACGTCGCGACAACTTCGTCTTCTTGAGATTGAAGCTAAATCGCCCCTATATACGCACTTTATCGAATCTGTCTCTGGCGCTTCTACAATTCGAGCCTTTGGCTGGCAATCCGAATACAGGCAGCGCAACAGCCACCTTATTGACCGAGCCAAAAGAGCTGCCTATCTACAAAATTGCATTCAAACATGGCTGGGCTTTGCATTAGATGTGCTCACTACCATCACTGCCACAGTGCTCGTCGCTGTTGTCATGACGTGGAAGGGCGAGTTCAGGGGCGGGAATGTTGGTGTTTCGCTCGTCATGGTCATGACCTTTTCCTCTACTCTGATGAGAATGATGAAGACGTGGACGATGATGGAATCTAGTGTGGGCGCTGTCACCCGCGTCAAGCACTTTGTCATGGAGACGGAATCGGAAAAAGTTGCGGCAAGCATGGCGGAAGTAACGCAAGATTGGCCAGCTAGAGGCAGGATCGAATCAAAGACCCAGTAGCCGCTCACGCCCCAGGTGGCAGAGCTCGTCATCAAAGGGCTTACCTTTACGATTGAGCCGTCCGAGCACCTTGCCATCTGCGGCCGATCTGGCTGCGGAAAGACTGTGAGTATCTATATACCGCATTCGTCTACGTAACAATACGCAGGATATGATCTAACGCCAATAGTCCACGGTGCTCGCTCTACTTGGTATGATTGACACGCGACAAGGAAAAATTATGATTGACGACGTCGATATTTCTCATGTTCAAAGTAGCCAAGTTCGCGCCCGTCTCAATGTCGTCCCTCAGGATCCGCTCCTCATTCCCGCTACAGTCCGCTTCAAGATGGATCCTTTAGGCAAATCTTGGGACAACGATTTCATCAAGGCGCTAGAGCGTGTGCAGCTTTGGAGTATTTTTTCAGAGCTTGATGGTAACTTGTCAGCGCAGATGTATGTCGATGTGTGGTCAGCTGGGCAGAAACAGCTTTTATGTCTCGCACGGGCGATGGTCAGGAAAAGCACTGTGCTGATACTCGACGAGGCCACGAGCAGGTAGGGACATTCCAAAGATGGAACACGCTCAGCAGACACGATATGAAATCTGACAAGCAAATAGTGTTGACAGCGAAATGGAGGCACTCATGCAGGACATCATAGACGAGATCTTCGAGACTGCACCGTCGTTGCGATCATGCATCGCCTGACCCACATTACTCGGTACGACAAGGTTGCTGTTCTAGATGAGGGTCATTTGATGGAATATGATGCCCCCGACCTTTTGCTCAGTCGAGACTCGAGGCTCGCTCAATTATACAAGCTGAACGTATAGAGTATTTGCACCTAGCGAAGGTGCAAATCTCGGTAAACAATCAATATACCGTGTGTTTCAGATATATTAAGCGAGTACTACATAGATACGTGCCCATAAAAAAGCTGCTGTACCCAGCCAACAGCCAGCTATGTCTTGGTCCTACTAGCTGTTGCACTGCTGCCATAACTATAGAACAACAGTATATAGCAGTAGTTCAAAAGCTAGGGCGACGAAGGTACAAGACTGACAAATCCACCATCAACCACGTAAAGACAGGAAGAGGCGTTGTTCCCGAAATCTGTCGCTGTACCTGCGCTAGGAAGTGGTGTGTACCGGTCGCCTCCCGAGTAGTCAAAGGGATATTTAGTGGCCGCCACTGTATCTAGCACCTCCTCAACTACCTCAGAAGGTAGGTGCGTAGCATGTGGTGAACTAAATATGAGCTGAGATGCGCTTTGGCTATCAAGTGTTGAGCTAAAAAAGATCAACTTATATGTGACTGACTCGCAAGTGTTTAAACAGGGAGCACCGCCTCCATAATCTCCGCGACTTTTTTACTGCGACAACCTTTTATGATGCTTATAGGCAGAAAAGGGCTTAGTGTTTGGTAAATCGTAATCAAAATGAGTCCGTGCCACAGGTGCATGTGAACTTTAAATGCTCCTCATCAGTGGTAGTAGGCGGGACCAAAGGGAATGAAGAAGACTTGACAGCCCCAGCAGGGCTAGTTGTATCGATGCCCGAAACTGAAATGATTTACATTGGTTGCATTGCTATGAGAAGATCGGCCAATAACATTGCATAATGCTCGTGTACCACAAACATTACCTTTGTAAATAGTCTCCGGAACCCCATTTAATCCACCAGAAAGTTTTGCCACTGACCTAGTTAGTACCTAGGTACGGATACAGTGACTAGCTCCGGTAGGTCGCTCTTTTGTACGAGCGCTGCCTGTCAACTGTCAACTGTCAAGTGGTGGACGAAAAACGTAGCGCTAGTTTAACACCATCTACTGGTAGTGCCCTATAACCACCACTAATCATGGTCGGACAGCCCGAAGGCCGCTATATCTTTTGTCCACCGAGTCGTGCGAGTGCCTGTCAAGTGGTGGACGTAAAAAACCGTAGCGCAAGTCTAGCACGTCTAGTCACCTATAACCACCACTTTTCATGGTCGGGAGGCCCGATGGCCGCCATGTCTTTCATCTACCGAGTCGTGCCAGTCCCCTGTCAACCTGCCTGAGTCCACACCTCTACGTCGTGTGGTCGCTAAACCGTGCGCGGTGCGGGGCGAACACGTGGATTGGTCGCCACCAACTCTGCCCAGCCTTCTTCTCCTATCTCACCCCTGTTTAGCTGTTGGGGCTGACATGGTTAGGCGATGCTTTTAAATACAGCAGCTTGCTGTTGCAGAATTAAATATGTAAACATGTCAGACTGCCGATATGAGCACCGTTCAACGACAGGTTTTTTCCAATCTGGAACGTTCCAAGTCCGTTTTGGACGATGAGAAACTGCTACCGACTAGCGACTCTTTTCTCGTCAACCTTCAGCAAGCTCTAGACCTGCCGCACACGCCAGCGAGCCCCGACTCAACTGCTGGCGACTTTGCCGGCTCTCTCAAAGAGTTTTCTGCTACTGCCTGGCCTATGCCACCGGTTTCGACTCCTGCTAAGCAACTTGTCATCTCATCAGATCGGGAAATGGAAAGGTCTCCCGCAAGCGACGCGCAGTCGCAATGCCTTCAATTCTGCGGCAGTGTCATCGCTTCATACGACAGTATTGCCGAGAAAATGTCGGGTTACACGAGCCTGGTATCCCACCTGCCGCATTCTTTCGTTGTGCTCGCAAAGGAGGTACTGGGCGCCTGTGATGAGCTTTCCGCCATCTACGGTGGTCTCTCCAATACGGTGCCCGGCCAGAATTTGCCTGCTGACCTCATTACCGTCATGAAGAAGAACTTGCGAGGTGCCCAAGACCAGGCGCTAGTCCTTGATCAAGTCGTTACCAAACTTCTCGATCATGAACGAAAGGGCGCCATGAGCCGTCTGCGCCGCGGGTTCGGTAAGATGTTCAGCGACAACCACATCGAAAGAGTGACGACGGGAGTCACCAAAACGCACGAGAATCTCAAAGTTGGTTCTCTCCTGCTTCAGTGGAAGGTCGGATCCCCCCGCACGGAAAGTGAGCTCGGTATCGGCTGTATTAGTCTCGCCGCCGCTGTGGAAACCGCCACGGGACAGCCACTGAAGCGTTACGGCTACGCTAAGAGTATGCACACCGATGATGCTGCATCGTACCATGCACCGGCTATAAGTTCGGCAGCGTCGCAGCATCGCAGCATTGAAGATCAACGAGCCATAATTCGTCAACAGCCGAACCTCGTGGCGAGCCCCCCTCTTAGCAGCCCTCCTCTCAACATCATCCACAATGACAAAGCGTCCTCGGTCAACCACGGCTCCCTTCATGGCATGAGTTCGGTTTTCTCGAGCAATGAGGACGGCTCGGCAACGAGATACACGATGAGTTCGACGGAAAGCTCCAACGATGGACGCGCCCGACAAGCGAAGAGATTGCCGATTCACAACGAGTGGGACAAACCTGATGAGACTAACGAGTCTGCACTCGATAGTATCGTCGACGATATTAAGGCACTTGAACTTGATAGCTCCGAAGTCGTGCGTATGAAAAGTATACCACTGGACATGCCTCATCGTGAGCCACGGACCACGGTAGCTCGCGATAAGCCCAACAGCGCCGAAGCTCTCGTCTCAGCTATACGTGCCGGTGATCATAGAGCCGTGCAGGAGCTTCTCGACTGTGGAGCTCCGCCTGACACTGGCGCCGAGTCTCATGCTCTCAACGACGCTATATCCGGCCGGGATAGTGAGAGTGTTCGCCTGCTTCTCTTGTATGGTGCGAGCCCCAACGCATCAGACAGGGAAGGCCAGAGCCCATTGGCAGTTGCCGCAGACAAATGCAGTCTCGAAGCCGTTATTGCCTTACTCAAGTACGGGGCGAACCCGAATTCTGCGGCCCGAGGAACTCACTCGTCGTTGTCCATTGCCGTTTCCGCTGGTAACTCGCAGGTCGCTCATGTTCTGCTCATGTACGGTGCAACTCCAAACCAGATGACAAGCAGCGGCAACACGCTTCTGATCGAGTCGATTGGCAAGAAGTCGCCAAAATCGCTCACCGCCATGCTGCTTAAGTATGGAGCGGCTCCTAACGAGAAGAGCCGCGAGGGAAAGACGGCGCTGTTCGAAGCCATCACCAACGGAAGAGATGACATCGTAGGTGAACTGATCCAACACGGGGCAGACCCCAACTTGCCTGGCCCAAAGCACATGTTGTGGCCGGCGCAGAGCTATCCAGAGTGTTTGCGAATTTTGCTAGCCAACGCTGCCGACCACAAGAAGACGCCTGGCATCATGGAGTTGGCCACGAGTATCAACAGCATAGATTCCATTCGCCTTCTTCTCAAGGCGGGAGTGGACCCCAATGCTAAGAAGGACGGCGTCTACACACCGCTGTGCACGGCAATTCGCGATAATCGCGCCGACATCTTTGAGCTGCTGCTTCGCAACGGAGCAGACCCCAACGTGCCGGCAAGCGAGTATCCGGCATTCAAATGCATAACGCACCACCGCGAGCACTTTTTGCCGCCACTGCTTGCAGCGGGCGCCAAGCTTGATACGCCCAAGGGCATAGCCGAGACTGCGGTGGCTTATAAAAACCTCAAAGTCCTCAAATGGTTGCTCGAAAAGGGCGTCGACGTTGATGACAAATGCCCCAAGGGCTACACGCCACTGACCACAGCCATTCGCGAGAACAATATTGAAGCAGTTGAGACACTGCTGGCGTACGGCGCGAATCCGAATGTTCGCGGCCAGGACTGGCCAGTGTGCATGGCCGTGCGTTACCCGTCAATCCTGAAGCGAATCCTGTCTGTGCTCCAGGAGCCCCGCGCCTTCAAAGGTGTTATGGAAATGGCTGTCGTGGCCAACCAGTTACAATCGGTTAAACTTCTGCGTGCCGCCGGCGTCTCGGTGGAAGATCGCAACGGCGGCGTCTTTTCTCCGCTGACGACGGCCATTCGCGAGTATCGTACCGATATTGTGGCTTTCCTCATTGGCGAAGGCGGCGCCGATGTGAATGCACCAGGCGAACACTTGCCCATTGTCAAGGCTTTGCGACGCTGCCAGACCGAACACACGGACATCATCGACATGCTGCTCGACAAGGGCGCCGATCCGAACAAGATGTACCGCGGATGGAACGGCATCATGCAGGCCCTTGAGAATGGAGACCTGGATATGCTCAAGAAGTTGGCTGTCAAGGCTGGTGTCGACCTCGAGGTTCAGGATGAGCTTGGACGCACCGTCACGGAGATTGCCATCTCGCGCCGGTGGGAAGATGCTGTGAATGTCTTACTCTCGAACAAGGCCAAGTCGCCGTGAGTGAGATTTCATGTGGCAGACGCCGAGTTACTTATACCCTGTATTCAATTGGTGGCACTAATTTAATAGTTTGTTTTAGATAAGTTTAATTAGATTTTGAATGTAAATGCCCGTAAGGGCTGCTTGATACCTTGAAGGCTTAGTAAAGTGACGCACTTTATATCATCGTCCTGTTTGCTTGTTCAACAGCCTCGAGGCGCGACGTGATTGTCTCGTGGTACCATAGTCGTGCTCCTTGACGCATCGCGACAGAATGCCTGCCCACTCATTGCCAACAATATTTTTTTGCGACCAACTAGTGGGCTATTAGAGTCGTTCAGCAATACTTTTCGCCCGGTAACCCTTATTCGCTCGATTTGGCTTAATTGTTCGGCTGGCGAGTGATGAACTAGATCGATCATCTAGCGCGGAGTCATGCATGACATGACCGCAGCACCAACGCAACCTGGTCGGCAACAAAAGGCGGTTTAACTAATACACAAAATAAAGTAGCACTAAAATACAATACCATTAATTTCAAATTAAAGAGGATAGATTTCCCTGCATTTTCTGGATTATCACCATGCTCACACTCTAAGCTAAGGTTTAGGCGCATAGTACTCGGCACATGGCCTGGGTTAGCCTCCTCGGCAAGTATCTTCCAAATGATCTGAGGCACACCTGTTCCTAGAAATCCTTGGTTGAGTTTTCTTCACTCTGATCTGTTGTTTTCATGCTCTTTGTGTGCTCCTCTCTGTACAGCAAGAACCAGCCTTTCGGACAACTTCTGCGCATCAGCTTGACACCTACCGCTAACATAATTGAACTGCTCATCCTCAACTACAAAGCTATGATTGCAACAAGTGTTAGCCCGACACGTTCAGCGTTCATGCCTTTATCGCACTTACGGTAAAGGGCTCCAACTCGTCTTTAAATGAGTTTTATGTTCTAGTTTCTTTTGCACCTGTAATGATTTCTTAGCGTTCTGGACGCCGACAACGAGACGTGGGAACCAACCGCATGTTCAAGATCCTCACTTTCGGCTCCGTACACCTTGCAATAATCTCCGTCCATGAATGGTCTTAGCAATCGAAACGCCGTTTGTTCAAACAACGACGGTAGGGCTGCAGTGATGCAACCATGGAGAACGCTGCGTCCACGGTCGGTATTCGTATCGGCCAATACCTTGACGCCGTGGCATATGGCTCCAATGACATTCGCACTGGGCTTCCTAGTCGTTGGGAAGTATTCCTGTATCAATTTATGTACTATTTCTGAATCGAGAAGCTGTCGAATCGAGTGATCTTGGCCTCCAGGAAGGAACACAAGGTTGAAGGCATGAAGATCGAATCCGGCCGCGGACCAGCTCAGAGCGTTCTTCCACTCGTGAGAGGCCGTCATTGACACATACTTGAGTTTTACCGATTGTGACGTTGCCTTCCAAACGACGTTTTAGTGATGGAAAAGACCAGGTTTACGGCAGATACCATACAAGCGATGTTATGCCCTCAAGCATTCTTGCATCACATTGGGGCGACACGCCCTTTTCCGTAGCAAAGCTCACTTCAAAGCCTGCATCCCGAAATAACGTATAGGGAACTGCAGTTTCTGTCATATGTTAGCTCGTGCAAGCATCAAGGAGGGGAGAACAGTATACCTGTCGGGTCGTGGCCATATTCGGCCATCATGATAAGAGCTTTCACCATGGTCTATGCCTACTAAAGGTCAAGAAAAACAAATTTCAAGACACCTTACTAGTACGATTGATATAGTTGAGTAGTGATAAAAGCCAGCGAAAAGAAAACGCGACTACCTACTAGATCCGGCGATGCTCGGATATAACCTTACAGTCCCTATAACTGTGGACACCTGAGACGTCCAGCCATACGGTCCTATACAATACCGCGAGAGCCCCTAAGAATCCTGCTTTATCAGACGAGCAGGCCCTTGCGTACGCTCTTTACTCGCTTTAGGGATTCTCACGGCCTCAAATAGTAATATATATATACATACCTCTTAAATTATTTAGAACTACTACACTAGTAACGATAACAAGGGGTTACAAGTTACGATATAATATCTTACCTCCTTTTTAATTACTTTACTAATAAAGAAGAAAGAAGAAGGCTAAGAAAACTTATAAAATTCATAGTTAATATAAATATAATATACTATATTAC
>JAPERH010001176.1:0-25688 GCA_030411535.1 Beauveria australis
GAGCTCCAGCCTCCCGAGCGACTCTGCCTGTCCCCCTTCGCTGCCGTGGACAGGACATGTGCGTAAAAGCAACTACACAGAGGAATGGTGTAATAGCACGATATTCACTCGTTCAATGGCCAAGCTTCAATTTGCGTGTGTCTGTCTGTCTCTGGGCAATTTCCTCACAGAGTACTTGCCAAACAGCACCTGTACATCCTGCATAGACGACGTTTGGTCCTCCGTCAAAAATGTGCTACCATCTCAAGACCGTTGTCAATACGTAGGCATGGGACTGTAGGTTAAAGTAAATAACTCATGCTGCTCCCTTCTTATCCTGGAGCGTGCTGGTTGCAGATGGAGGGTGCGCCCCAGACGCCACGCAGCATTTCACGGTCACAATGGCAGGTACAAAAAAACGTCTCAGAAAAAGGTTCCTTTTTTTGTTCATTACCATAAAGATCATTCGAAACTTGTATCAAAGTAACATAAAAGCATGCATCCCGACAAAATAAGCCATTTCTTCGCATAATCACTAATTGAGCTCATGATTGGCCTTGATCGCCTTGCTCTTTCCAGTATCCAGAATTACAGCTGGGTCGTTCTCGTCACCATCGCGTGAGACTTTGTTACCTCGTTTAGTAGTAATAGTGGCCCTATTCTGTCAGTGTCTGAATGCTTGTCATGTATCATGGCACGTACTTGTCTTCTTTAACGTCAAGCACCTTGCCCTTTGGCTGCCCGTTGCCCCAGTTCCAGCTAACAGTCTCACCTGGCTCCGGTCCCTTGCCTGATTTCGAATTACTGTTCTCTTCCTCTTCATCATCGTTTTCTGATTCGTCGTCAGCCTCCTTGTTGGAGGTAGCTTTCTCATCCTTGGAACCTGCCATGAACGACTGTTAGCAAAGCTCCTTTTTTTCATCACCAATATCGTATCACTGACCTGATCGAGTTCGATGTTTCTTGGGCTCCGGAGAACTGCCCTTGTCTTGCCTCTTGCGCTTATCGCCGGCTTCATTCTCCGACTGTTCATCATCTTCTTCCTTGCTATTGTTGCTAGATTCCTTGTCCCGCGTCTTGTTCTCCTTGCTGGACTCGGCACCATTTTCCTTATTGCCGTTGCTGGACTTGCCATTGACCTCCTCGCTTCCCTTGTTCGTGGTTTTGTCGTCGCTCTTCTTGAGTGGATCGTGCCCCCAATTCTTGAGCGAAATGTACGATTTCGTCTTCTTTGCCTCGCTTTCCGACTTGTTCTTTAGGGACTGCTCCTCCTGAGCCAAGTGGCGCTTGCAGTAAGCCACCACTTTTCTCATGTGACTAATCTGATCATCGGTGTACTTTTCAGCATCTTTCGATGGATTGGATTTCAAGATTTCTGTGATTTTTCGACCGCTTTCATGGCCAACTGTCTCCCCATCATTATCTTCCTTGGGCCAGCCAGCTTCACCAGAGTCTTTGGACTTGAGCCATGTCTCTAGCTCCGATGCTGACATATTGACAAGCTTGTTGAAATCCTGGATGACTTCCTTGGAGTCCTTCATTGTGATTTTTTTTCTCGATTTTATTGAGTAGTTCAGTAGTTGGTGATTCTCTTTCAGCATCACAAAAATTTGGCCATGTTTCTCTTCGTTGCCCTTTTATACTAGAACATGGCACAAACTCTAATACGTCATCCACGCGTTATACATCGATCGCCCCCGAGCAACAGAAGGCCATTGAAGCAGCGATCGAAACCTATTGCAGAAATGATTTTGCAAACATGGGCCGATTCTGGATAATTGAACCCAAATCGATCATTCTCAGCTCTGCTACAACTGAACGAATTGTGGACAGATGAGCCACTGCTGTGAGGTGCTTGCGTGCACAGAGCGGACGTCAAAGTGATTGGTGTCGTCATACGCGCATAAAAAAACCCAGTAAAGACAACGGGACTACAGATTAGTCTAGACCTGATTTACGCGGCTCGATATACCGGATTCAAAGACTGCGACGGGACTCGCGCTGCAAAGCAGAGTCGTGGGGACAGAACCAGGCCCATGTTGGTGATGCGACATCTGAGACACTACAACGCCATTCATCCCGCCACAGTGATAGCATATATCGGTGAGAGCGAATGCCCTGCGATGATCGGCTTCCATACGCTCTTTTCTTCCACGGGTCTTCCGTTTCCGGCCCCGTCACATATCACATCAACTTACCGATGAGCGATCGACCTTTGCGTATGCCTGGCTAGCATTGGTGGCGGGCTGCCGAGCTTGCGGTGGCAGCGCACTGCTGCCCTTTGCCGTCACGATTTTTCTCTGCTTCAACAAGGGCCAAGTGAAGCAATAGTCAAGTAGAATTCCTGATAGCATTGCTAAGTTCAGAGAATGTGTGTGCTGGGTGCAGAATATGCGCGCACTGGTCGGTGTAGATTGTCGGCCGGGGCTACGATGCTAACCCTGCTAACTCTAGACGCATGACGGCCCAACCACCCCAAGAGCGGATTGTAGATCGCCGACGAGATTTTCAGAAGCGAGTGACCTAATATGAGGCCGTGTATCGGACGATCCGAGGTACTCTGTACTCAGTCAACCACGTGTGCTTTTGCTTTACCTATTTCGCCGGCCAACCCGGCACTATGGATATAGCCTGGCATGCGACTAAAGATGAGCTGATAAGGAAGCATTGACTGCAGGTGGCTGGATATCTGAATCATGTACGGATTACCAAGTCACCAAGTGATTCTGCCGAGGCGGTATCCTGAGCCAACCTCATTGCTCCGTTTGTCGTGGCATTCAGGGAACAACGACGTGGACTGACTGTCAACACCACAGTCGTAACAACGAACCACAGCGGCACGCAGTACTGTAGCTTCATGAGAATGTCAATTATCTTGCGAAATGTGTTCTTCATTTGTTGACATGTCTAATAGCGTATTATTCTTCAAGCCATATAACCGATCCGAGTATTTCAAGCAGGCGATTGCGCCCTGCGCATCGCCGGTGCCTGTACCTCTCCCCTGAAGCTTCCTGTTTGATTCCTTTTTACCCTGTTTTCCCTTCTTGACCTGGTGCTGTGTTATCACCTTCATGTATGCACTGAACCTTGGCAGAAAAGTTCCCAACGCCTGTACGTGACCTGAGCTTGCAGCCTGAAGGCCAGCCGTACCAAATCAAAATTCCGTGTTTGCATATGATGTAGCCAGCGCATGTAACGTGTAAGCCTCGCAAAAGTCCCTCAAGTATATACCATTCCCCCTTTGAAATGTTCTTCACAGCACCAACTAGGGCTGCTGGCTCGCTCCCTCCGCCAGCCTCTCCGCTTCCATGTCCTCCATCATTAGCCGCTCGGTAAAGCTTCGCGGCGTGCCGCTGAAGCCGTCCCGCATAAAACTGGCTCTGTAACTGCTCAGGTCGGCGGCGTCCATGCCGCTGGTGCCGTCGAGGCCGCCGACAAACGAGTTGAAGTTACCAATGGCGGCAGCCTTGGCGTGTATCTCGGGGCTCTTGACGACGGGCATCATAATGGAGCGACCCTTGTAGGAGCCGACCGAGCCGACGTGGAAGCGCGGCGTGGTCGGCGTGGTTGGCTCCGCAGCAGCTTCGGGCTTGGGGGCTGGTACGGGGGCGGGAGCAACTGTAGTGGGCGAGCGCAACGTGTTGGGCCCCTTGCTAGAGATGGATGTGGCGGCCGCGATTTCGTCGTCGTCGTCGCTCTGTTCGCCTCCATCTGCAAGCACCAGTGACCGTTGTGATGATGGTGTTGTGCCGCCTTCATCTTCGAACTGGAACATGTCGTCGTCATCATCGCGGATATTAGTGTCATTGACAGGCGCCTTGTTCTTTGGCGGCTCTTTGCTGAAAATAGTGGGTGAATTGCCAAGGAGAGTTGTAGCTTTCGCCGTCTTCATGTCCAATACGTCATCATCCGCTACCCTTTCATCGTTGCTGAGCTCCTGCCGACTCTGCTGCATACCGAGTTCGAAGGTTGCTGGTTGTTTGTCCAAGTCTACTTGTCGCATTTCATTCGTGACGATATCCGAGTCGGGATTGACCACAGTCCATACCGTGTCCTCCTCCAATGGCTCTCTTGATAGAGCCCTCAGAGCATCCGATGAGGAAATCTTTTTGGGCGGCGGCCCCAGGTCATCGGTATCCTGTCCCAGGACCGAGTCGGCTGTGACGTTTTCGCTCTCCCACAGTGGTGATGCTGACTGCGGCATCATGGTATCGCTGGGTTGCGGAGACGCAGTGGGCAAGAATTCAGCACCCATAAACTCGAACCGGACACGTCTAGGGCTCTGGGGCGTTTTATATATGCTGGAAGATCTTCGCAGTGCACTGCGCGGAGCTTTGTTATCGCTCTTGTCAGATGATGCTGACGAGTTTGCTTCGTCGGCCGTAATAGCATCAGCCGGCTCACTTTCACTCGGCCGATGCCGAGGTGGTGTCGTTAACCGACCGGGGAACCGGTCCTCGTCGGCGGGTTGGTCCATGCTGGTGTTTGTCGCGCTGTCGCGGGTGCTGCTCATGGTAACAGGCAACCACTCGGTGTCGGTGGTGTTTGGGCCACCGGCCGCGACAGAGGACTGGCGAGAATTTAGGGCAGTACTCTTGGTTGTAGGCGGGATGGGTGTGTCGTCCGCAGGTATGTGAGAGGCTGCCAGTAGCGAGAGGTAACTTGGCATGAAAAGACCCTGTAGCTCGTGATCACGGTCGCGTGGGCTGCCCGGAGCATCTGAATAGCCGGAGTCGGCAGGATTCGGCGCTAACGATAGAGTTTGGGATGTGGTCGTCGTCTCGGGGTTATTATCGCTGACTGGTGGCCGAGGTGACTCAGCTGGCGCAGCGGCGGGCTCAGGCGCTGCTGGTGCTGGTGCTGGCGCTGGCGGCGGCGACGCGGGCGGATGCGGGGGAAGGCTCGGACGCAGCACTTTATAGTCATCAAGAGTAGCTCCAAGCTTATCTCGCATGCTAGTAACGGCGGATGGGGCAGCCATGCGCGTCAATTCAAGGTAGTGTCGGTGAAACTCGCCTAATAAATTCTGGCGGTGCGTCTCGAGCCGGGCTTCAAGATTGTCGAGTTTGCTGCGGAGACAGTCGTGCAAGCTGACCGCGTCCATTGCTGCTAATGGGCTACACTGGACGGATGAATGACTGTTCTCGTTTCTAGCGGGGGCATGACGCAGGGCTGTGCCAAGCAGATTCAGTCAGAAGACTAGGCAGGACCGTATTATTTTTGGAAGAGTCCGAGGCGGACAATTTCATGCAAGTGATTCCACAGTGTCATAGATATTATTGTGGTGGCTTTTGCTTCCATTTACCGCCATTTGCCCAGTTGCTGTCCATCCCACATTGTCACGTGGGTCGCCACAGGTGCTGCCAGGATTCATGCTTGCATTTTACATCATTCAGGTCTTTGCTTTTCTGGGGTAATGCCTGCCTTTCTTTATTGGCTGCCGATTGCTATCTCAGTTGCTGATCGACCAAGGTTCTGCTGCGTTGCGCCTCACCATTGTTTGTCTCACGTTCACAGACAGAACCCTAGCAGTGGGTTAACAAACAATTACGCTACCAGATTATATTGCCGTTATCTGAGTAGACTGATAGTAGGGTTTTCTATCTCCTTCTTTCTTGCTGCAATATCCTTCATCTTCATCTAATTTTTAATATGTATATATTTTTTTGCCTAATTTGGCTACTCTTGCTAAATACTTGTCATATCCTTTCCACCTTGGCAGGTCCCTGACAGCCACTGTAGGACACATTCTGTGTCACACCCCGCCATTCCTTGAAAATGACGGAGCTACATAAAAGTAGCAGCTCCATGATAATTCGAAAGCTACAGACCTTCAACGTTGTTGTACTCAATTCTCGAAGTCAGGACGTTGGTATCCATCGCCACACAAGGCTGCTTGTTAAAAAACATGGCCGAAAAGTATCGCAGAATAGCATACTACAACGGCATGAATTACTTTGATATTCTTAAATATAACAAACCAATCTCAAGCATAAATATTAAACATGAATTCTTTGTCACCATCCTCTTCATCGCCTCATTTACGTGTTGCGCTTTTATGTTATTCGCACGGGTCGTTACCCAGTGACCCACCGCTTACCGCTTTGGGATCAGAGCTTGCGCCGGTGCTTTGCTGTCCAGCCGCTACAACTTTCTTGTGTCTCCAACAGCAGCACCATCCTTTGACAGCTGCAGCTCGGAAGCTTTTTGGAGGAAGCTGCGTCAGATCTGCCAGTGCATCCTTCCTATTCCCCCACCCATCTGTCAATCATGTCGACAATACCGGCTGGCAGCATCCAGTCGGGCAACCCGCCCATCCTTCCCCTCGATTTCAACGCAAACCAGCCGCCCAAGGTCCGGGTCTATCCCTTCTCCAACTACACCTTTGGCGTCAAGGAGACACAGCCCGAGGAGGACCCTTCCGTCATTGCGAGGTTAAAGCGCCTCGAGGAGCACTTTGCCGAGCATGGCATGCGCCGCACTTGCGAGGGCATTCTCGTCTGCCACGAGCATAACCAGCCGCACATTCTCATGCTGCAAATCGCAAACGCCTTCTTCAAGCTACCCGGCGACTACCTGCGGCCAGAGGATGGCGAGATTCAGGGTTTCAAGACGCGTCTCGACGAGCGCCTAGCACCCGTCGGCCGCCTCGGCGAGGACGAAAAAGACGGCGAGTGGGAAATTGGCGAGTGTCTGTCGCAATGGTGGCGGCCCAACTTTGAGACCTTCATGTACCCTTTTGTGCCTGCCCACGTCACACGGCCCAAGGAGTGCAAAAAGATCTACCTCATCCACCTGCCCAAGAACAGTATGAACCCACCTTCGCAGCTGTTGTCTACTCCAACCCACGTTTGCTAACATTCTGCGCAGAGGTGCTTAGTGTGCCCAAGAATATGAAACTACTCGCTGTACCTCTATTCGAGCTCTACGAAAACAGCGGCCGATATGGACCTCAGCTTTCTGCGATCCCCCACATTTTGAGCCGCTACAATTTTGAATTTGTCGACGAGGATGGCAAGGTTGTCAAGGTCACACCCGGAGACGGTCCCAAGGCCGGAGACCAGCCGCCCAAGACCAAGGTCCTTGTTGGCGACGACACAGACATGAAAGAGGAAAATGGGACAAATTAATGCGGTCGAATTCATTGGCGACGGTGTTGGGCGTATGTATCATTCATTTCGGTCATTTTCCAAGCAAGCCCGTCTGCATGTGGCTTGGGCATATCGCCTTCGAGATAGGCATTGCTAGATGAGGTGGAAATTTAAATTCCTTTTTACCGTTTATAACCGCATCGATAACCACTCTTCAAACTGAAGCGTAGGGCAATCGTGAAACTAGCTCGGGCTAGTTGACCCTCTCGCTCTGACTGGTAGCTACGACATGATGTATAATCTAACGACTTCTTTCAGTCAAGGCGTTCAATACCTGAATACACCATTTGGCCAACTATAAGCAATCTTTGACTTAGGAACGGCCTTTTATAATATATTGGTAGTACGGCCTTGTTTCAACACAATTCACGCGTTACGCGCTGTTTGTAGTGCACTGCTCAAATAACGCCACGACCACAGTGTTGCATCAATGCGGCGGCGTCACCACATCCCCACGAGAGCGAGCGGGAGAGGCAGTGGACTGAAGCTGTCACACGTATCCTACGCCTCAGCCTTCTTGTCTTTCCTCGACACATATTATGTAATCAGACAATTGTGTGTCTCGCTATTGTCATCCCGAACCTCTACCTTCTATGGATGCTTGACTGCTGCTCCCACACGGTGTGTTCAACGCAGCCCAGCACAGTAGAGCTTTGCCATCCAGGCGAGAATGGGTCAATTCAATTGCTTAGTTAATACACGAGTTAATGTTGAAAACCACTTATTAACACTTGAATAGACTTTCTAAATTTGTGCTCACAGCCATCTTAGCCCCTGCGCCGTATCTCTAAATCACACGCATGATTAAACCTGGGTCGCACCCACTGATACTACTGACCAAAACCTGGAAATAAGAAGAGCAACGCTGTTGCAACTACATTTTTTCATTCAGGGGCTACTGTCGATGGATTCGAATAGCCATCTCAGGAGCCGGCGGGAAAGTATGCGTACAAAGTTTCTGTATGAGAGTGGCAATTACTATCACAAGGCGTGTTGATTGTAGGTAGCGGGAACATGAGCAAAGCTGGCCACTTTTCTAATGTTGCCTGTCGTTTGTGATTGTTTCAAAATTACAGAGCCGAGACATTCTAAGTGCTTGGTTATGGCATATGTCATCGTGACAGCTAAGTTTATATCAAACGCGCTCTTACACTAGTGACGTGATCGTTGCACGAATATGTAGACTGAAAACAGCTTCAGTAGACTGAAAACAGCTTCGCATTCTTCTCGAAGTCTTGCTGTAGTATTGGGTGTCTGGTCAGTACATCGTTTCAACACTGCCTATCAGACAGTACTGATGATAGTCACAGCTTCACTTTATCAGGCCCGACGGTTTGAGTATATACAATATAATAATTTCGGCCTTGGTGTAATAGCTGGTACAAAACTCTCAAGCAAAATATTCACTGCCTTGCCAATACATACCCTCTCCGCCCCTTCCAGAAACAAACAAGTTCTAAGTTATGACAGAGGATAGGACGTTGCTGGGAGCGATTCGAGGTGCTTGCGGTGGTGCTCGTTGGCCTACTCATCGTTAGCTCGCAAAGTGAAGTAATCGAAGAATTATCACGCACGAAAGGTGTGCCGCAGTAGTTGCAGGTAGCAATCTCGGCTTTGTCGGTGTTGATGTAGATTTTAGGGTGACCATGGTTGACGCTACCGCCACCGTCGCAAACAACAACTCGGTCATGAGTCCATCGAACTGGCTGCTTGTGGGCCATTTCCATCGCAGAGAGAGGTTGAGGCTACATCGATATTAGTCTCCAGTAGACAATCCTTGCCAACCAGTTGTCCCTTCGACATCATAGGGAAACCGTCGAATCCGTACCTGAAGCTCGAAGTCTGTTTGCTCGAATCGGGGGCCAGTCATGGCAGTGGCTCGGGGTTTTTGGTTTCGGGACCAGACCTCCACGCGGTTGGGAGCCTGGCCAATTTCGACGGCTACGGAGTCGCCGGTCTTAGTAGGAGTCTTGAACTCGTCCCGTGTCGTCGGCACTGTTGATTCAAGCTGACGGGCGGAAACGCTAAAGGCGCGACGAGAGACGCGCATGCTGCGCGCGAGGCTGCCAAATATTCTCAATTGCGATGCGGCCATGATTGCGGAAATCGTATGCCAAGCGAGGAGACAATTAAGTCCAATTGCAGGATCGCCAGCCCGGAGTCGTCCTGAGATTCCACTTGGTGAGAGCAGGTTGACGAACTAGAGTGAGTGGATTAGAGATCGCGGAAAAAGCTATTTTCCGTCGCGCGCCTCCGGGCCATTAGAGCTCCAGAAAAAAGTTATTGACGCCTGGAAATTGGCCACTAATTTTCCACTGACACGCAAGAAATCGAGCATTGCGAAACGGAAATTCGAAGTCTGTTCGGCCACGACGAAAATACCGGCCAAAGCACTCACTATTCATTTCCAGAGACTTGCATCTTGTGCAACCTAAGCTGCTAAAGCTCTTTCCCTCCACCATGGCGCCCGACACACCAAAGGGAGTCTCTTCAAGGCTGCTGACAATGAAATTCATGCAGAGGGCTATCGCATCGAACTCTGCACCGGCATCTCCAGATTCGGAAGCGACCTCGGCGAAGAAGAGAAAACTAGACCATGGATCGCCTGCAGGTAGACTCAGCATGGACTTTGACCAAGCGTCTGTAGATGCTGCTATGCAGGCCCAAGAAGCGAAGCGCAAAGCGGCGCTTGAACAGCACGCGACAGGCGACACGCACTGGGTTCTGAAGACAAAATTCGAGAAATCTCTCACTGGGAAACCATCCAAAGTACCGCGCAAGATTGTCTACGTTGGCTATGGTGACATAGACTCTGAGAACGAGAGTGGCGACGGGGAAGACGTTGCCGCGATCGGGCGCACGTCAACACACAAGCCTAAGCCAAAGAATGAGGTATGCTGTGGCATTCATCCTGATCATCTCGCCATCTCAATCTAACGAAATGGGCAGAGCGCGCAAAATCCAAGCGACGACGAATCTGGTGACGAATCTGGGCAAGGCTCAGACGACAGCGAGGAGTCGAAGCCCAGAAAACGCAAAGAACCCGCCTCGCAACGAGAGCATAGTAGATCACGGTCCAAGTCGCGCACACGCCCAACCGCTGCAGACGTGAAAGCTAAAGAACTGCGCGACAAGCGTAGGAAAAAAGAGGTGCGGCTGAACAAGATAACATCAATTTCGGGGGCAGGCGACAGCCCGGCAAGCAACAAATCCATGACTTGCTATAACTGTCATCAACCTGGTCACAGGGCTACTGACTGCTCACGACGCAAGTCTGGTGGACGTAGCAAATAATGATATCGCAGAGCGTCTCTGTGATTGTCCATTTGTATACATACTTACGGACAGAGCTTGTAGAACGTCAGCAGCGCGCATACCGAGTCGGACTGGTGTTCAGACTCAACTTGCTTGCAGGGACCCGGGGCAGCTGGACTGCCTTACGAATTATGATATAGAAATCCCCCCTACTTTGGGGAAAGATCAGTGGTTTGATTAGATTAATACACTGTTCAAAAGGTCTTAAAAAGAGTATCATTACTTTTAATATAGCATTCGATATACCTGAGATTCTATTGGTATTTAGGCGTAGAATAGCAAGAATAGCTTACTCGCTACATGTGTGGATCCGCGTTCAGTGCTAGGGCGGCCGGCTGGCTCTTGATTCTAGTGGCGTGAGAAAGATGGCTGCGACCTTTGTTCGACATCATACCGGCACAATAATATCGCCACACCCACGAGAACTCAGCGTCACTTGGAGAATCCTCGTACCCTCATATTACAAAATGGCCGGTCTCAACTTGGAGGTGTTCAAGGTAGGAACAAAGCTCTTGCGCGGCCCGCGCTGCCCCTTGTCCCATCAGCGCTGACCTGGACGAATGCATCAGTTCGGCATATATGTCATGTTCCCCATTGGCATCATGTACTACTTTGGCACGAATCTCGACAACCGCTTCTCCGTTCCCGACTTTTGGCCGCGCCCCGAAGAATGCAACAAGCTTCCGCGCGACCGCGATGAGCTCAAGATTGAGTACGAGCGCATGCTCGCCCGGCAGCGCTTCAAGCAGGCACGTTTTGAGGAGGAGCGCGCCAAGGTTGAGGGGGCTTCTGGCGCTGGAAACGACTCTTGATCTGGGATTGATTTGTGGAGATGGAACGCAAATGCCTAGGGGCCATGGTTCCGGCTGCGCGTGTAATGTAAGATGTGTATGATGGAACGGATGGAGATTGTCAAGATCTCCGATCTAGGGCGGTGCATTGGGCGGCGTTTTTCAAATCAGGATGCAAATTACCCAAAAATTAGTATTAAAATTAACCTGGAAATACTACAATAGTGTACAATGGTTGATTTGCGCTCTGCACGATATCAAACATCAAGATGCCTCTCTACAGCCTCCCATGCATCTTCTGTGGCACGTCCTTGCTTGGCGTTTGCGAAGATGGCCTTGACTTCCGAGTGCTCCCTTAACGTCGCAAGAAGAGAAGTCAGCGTAGCTGCAGACTCGTCAGAATCCAACTTCACCATGGTGTCCTCGTTGGGCGCCCAGACAATGTCGGCGGCGAGCAGCTCGAGGTCAAACTTGGAGGCAAAGTTCTTGGTGATGGCCATGAGCATCGACGGCTCCGTCCACAGCACGTAGCCGCCCTCGGCATTCTCCTCGACGTCTTGCGCGCCGTCGTGCTCGATGGCTTCGTCTAGCAGATTCGAAAGCGCAGCAGCGCCATCCTTGGGTTTGAACACGGCCCGGCCGCGGCGGGCAAAGTTAAACGCTGTCGAGCCGCTGACGCCCCCGGCCTTTTTCACGGCGAGCTTTAAATCTTGAAGCGTGCGTTGCTTGCTGTCCGTCTCAATGTCGACAATGAGAGCAATATCGGGCGGCAAGAGAAACTCCATAGTCATGGGCTCCAGCTTGGCGCCGGATGCCGATTTGCCCTGGCCGCTGGCGATGGCACCTTCGATGAGTGCCTTTGGGATGCTGGCTAGCAATTAGGTTAGAGAGATTCAAGGACACTCCTTTCATATGGTACCTTTATTTGCAGCCGCGATCGCATTCGCGAGTGCCGGATTATACTGAACATCGTCACCATACACTACTTAGTATTAGTACCAAGTGTAAGCCAGTAGCAAGCAAATGGCCACATACTTCTCGTATACATTGTTATCAACTTTGTGAAAGCTGTTCGCTCAAGCATCTTCTTTTTATCTGTCACTGCCTTAATATGCTTCGTCTTGGACCATTTATTATGCCCAGCCTGTCTGGGCCGCGTCGTGGTCAAGTTTTGTCTGCACGCAGGGCAGATGCCGAGACGAGGGGCAGCAGTTGGGCGAGCTACAAGCTGAGCCAGCAGGCCAGCAAAACGTCTGGGGAACGCCATGGCAGCGATTCGAGGCCAAACAGGGCTGGTAAGCTTATTGGGACTCTCCTCAACAATGTATAAATGATGCAACATGTGAAACCCGTCATGGACAAATTCACGAACGGGTAAATGATCTTCCCCTGAGCCTTGAGGTCGCCCCGCCAGCTACTTGGTAGGTACAAAGAGCCACCCCCCCCCCCCAAAAAAGGACTCCAAAAAGGGAGCGAATCCACCAAAAGCTCGTCACTGTAGTGGCTGTCGCTGCCCCTGTGGTCCGCAGCATTTCGTCTGGACTTTTGCAATCGACACACGACGACCTTTGACGCCACCTTGGTCAACTATTAGCGTTGTGCAGACTGAATCACTCTGCTCAATGGTTTAATGGCAGCGTCAGACCATGTCATCTAACGAGGAGCCCGAGGCTCTGCCCCCGGCCGTCGAGTCGCAGCCCACGCCACCACCTGCTCTAACGCCCGCCGCCGAGGACAAGAAGAGCGACAACCCCGAGCTCGACCTTCACAAGCTCCAGTCCTTACCCGCGGAGCAGCAAGAGCTATTTCTTCTCACGTTTGTCACCGATTTAACGAAATATGTCCGCCAGCTCGATGCCGACGACTGCTCGGCGCAACAGTTCTACCTCAAGAAGGAAATATTCCGCATCATCAACCTCGCTGCCCCTCAACCGTCGAGAGTGATACGCAACAACCTAGGACAGTGTCTTGCCCACGTCTTCACCCATGGTGATCGAAAACTTCTCTTCGAGACGATTAATGACTTGGCGAGCGTCATCTCTGGTGCCAAGTCGAAGTCCGACACGGAAACCCGCGCAAAGCATGCGGCCGTTGTCTGTCTGGGCGATGTGTATGCTGCTGCTGGAGATAGTGCAATCGGGCTGCACCAGCTCTGCTGCACGGCACTTGTCAAGCTCCTCAAATCTTCTTCCAATAACGCAGGTCTTCGTGCTGCCATCTTCACCGCTCTGGTCAAGATGACAGGCATCGTCGAGGGCTCCATGGACGAGAGCATTGCGCGCGACATTTGGAAGCAGGGCAGAAACCACGCCTCTAGCGACAAGGGCCCCCTGGTTGTTGTTGCAGCTTCACAGTGCCTTAAGGCTCTCCTGAAGCACACAACATACTTTCGCAATTCATCCGACTTCGACAGGCTAGAGACGGCCATGTTTAAAGCTTTCGATTCATCCAGTGCCCAGGTTCGGCACGCTGCCGCCAGCTGTCTTGCCGAAGCGTATGCACATGGCTATTCCGAGTCGGCATCCAGCAAACCCACCAAGAATAAAAAGATGAATCCCAAGCTGAAGCGTCAATCCACACTCCCTGGTATGGTCGGCGACGATGACGAGATTCCTTCACGTACAGCCAGTCCTGCCCCAGGAGCGAAGCGTAAAGAGGATCTTGCCCTCTCACTTGGTGAAATACTTCGACAGCTGGCTGCTCAGTACGTGAAGCCTACGACACCCAATCGCGCCCGAGCCGCCATAGGCGTGTGCTTTGGCAAGCTATTTCGCCGACTCGGCGAAAGTGTCATTGAGCCAAACTATCTACTCATTGTCGATACGTTGACGACGGATATTCTGGGTAATACAAGCATTGCCAATAATCGCTATCGTCTCTTGATATCCCGCAGAATCATTGATACGCTCCTTCACGACGTCATTAGCAACAAAATTTTAGGAGAATCGGGTCAAATCAAAATTGCCGAGGTTTTAATCAACAGTATACTGAAAAACTATCCCGCTGCCTTGCCCGAACGCCCTGAACCATCAAAGCAGACTCTCATCACTGCACTCCGCGCGGTGGCAGCTTTGATTCAGTCTCTGGGCTCTGCCACAAACAAGTTTGCCGAGTCGTGCCGCGATGGCTTGCTGCAAGTATTTCAGCACCCAAGTTACTCAGTTCAGGTGTTTGCCTCACAGTGTATGAAGGTTTTCACGGTAGCGTGCCCTCAACAATTGCTACCCTGCCTCTCTGTCTGCATGAACAGCCTGACTAGGGAGCTTTCGCTTCTCGCCGGTGGGCGAAATTCCCAAAGGCGATGCATCGGCTTAGCGCATGGGTTGGCGGCAACCCTCAGCTCAAGCCCGTTGCGACCTCTCCATGGTTCACTGGATATTAATAGCCGTGTTCTATCCATGGCGACCAATCTGCTCAAATCCTCGGGCCAGTCCGAGCTTCGAGTCTCGAGTACCCAGATCCAGGTAGCATGGATCTTGATCGGTGGCCTCATGTCTCTAGGGCCCAACTTTGTCAAAATCCATCTATCACAGCTTTTGCTGCTCTGGAAGAACGCACTGCCGAAGCCGCTAGCCAAGGATAATACTACATCAAGAAGTTTGCTCGAAGCTTCTTTCCTCACTCATGTGCGAGAGTGCGCTCTGGGCTCGATATTGGCTTTCCTCGAGTTCAACAACCGCTTGCTGACTGTGGATGTGTCCAAACGCATTGCCACTATGCTGCAAAGTACGACAGCCTTCCTAAAAACTCTCCCAAGCAAGAAGACCACCGAAGATATTTTGCAACGCTTAACGCCTGCAGTTCAACTACAAGATCTCGAGAAGATGGTTCAGCGTCGAGTACTCCAATGCTACGTCAAACTGGTTAATCAAAGTCCTGCGGGCGGTAGTGAAGCTCTGCTGCAATCTAACCTGCTTACCCTTGCTATTTCTCTCTTCGCAGATCCAGACAACTACTCTGCAAACTCACTAAGTGCTTCTATTGCCAATGCCGCCGCCACCTACGAATCCATTTGGGATGTGGGCGACAATGATGGCTTTGGCCTTACTGGTCTTGTCCATGGGTTCAATGTCCGCGGCTTGCCCGGCCAACATGAATCCACTTTTCAGGACGCATCCAAACCTGATTCACCCGAGGAAGTCATTGATAGCATCTTGCTATCACCCATTTGCGGCAGCTTGGAACACGATGCGTCCGTGCTCTACATTGGTAGCCTGGACCTTAACGAAGCCAGACCTGATCCCCCAGCCACAGAGGTTATCAATATGGCAATCCAACTATTTGCTTTTGCCTTTCCCCTCACACCGGGCAAGGTTCAAGAGAGTATTCTAGAACAGATTCGAACTTTCGGGTCCTCTGGTTCTCTCCAGCGCGATCTTGCAAGAAACGCAGCAATCAGCGTCAATGTTGCCACCGCAATCTTGGCCACCATGCGCGTGGCAACAAAGGAGACAAGTTCACCAGCTGGCAATGTCACCAATCCGGCCGTGGAAAAGCTACTGCAGGATATTGTTCGCGACTTTGTCATTGATCAAGATCAGTACGTGCGAAGTCTTGGATACGCTGGTACAGCCAGGCTCTGCAACGTATATGGTAACGCGTTTACGAATCATGAAATCAAGTACTTAGTAGACACCATTGTCAGTAACCGCGAGCCTAGTGCACGGGCGGGCTGTGCTATGGCTCTCGGGTCTATCCAGACCAAGGTGGGTGGTATAGCCGCTGGCTATCATCTCAAGACTATTTTGGGTATCCTCATGTCGCTCTGCAATGACCCTCACCCAATCGTTCACTATTGGGCTTTAGAGGCTTTATCTCTCGCTGCGGATGCCGCGGGCCTGAGCTTCTCCGGCTACGTTCCAAGTACTCTGGGAATGCTAGCTCAGTTGTTCGTCTCTGAAACGCATCACCCGGAGATTCCGTCTGCGATTACGATGGCCCTTGAAACAGAACTTTCTACGCCAGCAGCGATTGCACGATGCATTGATTCTGTAATCAACGTGCTGGGCCCTGACTTACAGGACTCAAAAAAATCCAGAAAACTTATTTTCACCCTCGTCAGCCAGTTCCAGGAATCCGATGACAAGCATGTCGAGAATGCTGCCCTAATTTGCCTCGAGCACCTATCTCTATATGCGCCGGGAGAAATGCATTACTCGGATTACGTGCGGTTGCTTCAACGATATCTATCGTCTGAGCACGGTGAGCTACGTGACGCTGCTATTGACGGGATCTATAATATGATGAAGCGAAATCCGCGCGATGTCTTGCGAGATGTTGAGACTGGGTTCGAGGAGCAATTGTGGCTACTGCTCGATACCGCGCCCGAACACGACGGCATCAAGAATATTATTAGGAACTGGCTTCTACAGACGTGTCTGCTTGAAACGAATGAGTGGTTGGATCGATTCCAGAGGGTTATCCGGCTGACACGTGTCAAAGAAAAGTATGAGGTGGCCGTGGCCAAGTCGTCCGGGGGCGGGGTTGACTTGAACGACGAGGAGGTTGCCGGCTTCGCCGCCGCTGCTACGGAAACAACAAAAGATGGCAAGGATGCGAACTCTTCGACTGATGCCGAGCCTCTACGCTGGCAAGTGACCACTTTTGCAATTTCTTGCATCGGAGACATGTTTGCCATGGTCGCCAAGGATGTGGCTTCGAACGGCGAATCGCCAGCTCAGACAGCACTCCAAAGCAAGATTGCCGAAGTTGTTCGCATGGCATTCTCCGCATCGACGTCCGGCGTGCTAGAGCTCCGCATATGGGGACTAAAGATTATCGGGGCTGTACTGAAAATGTTTGGCAAAACGCCTGATCCCGATTTCGAAGAAGCGATGCTGCTTGAGCAATATCAAGCACAAATCAGTTCCGCCCTGACGCCAGCTTTTGCTGCTGACTCGTCTCCGGAGCTCGCTTCTGAGGCGGTCAATGTCTGCGCTAGCTTTATTTCCATAGGCATCGTTACCGATGTTGAGCGCATGGGCCGCATTCTGAAAACTCTCGTCAGCGCCTTGGAAAACTTTTCATCCGACGATGAGAATGCGGGTATTGGCGATCTCAAGGGCTTGTCCTCCAATGCGCAAACCATGGTCAAAATTGCCGTATTTTCCGCGTGGGCTGAGCTTCAAGTCGCGAGCAGCGAGCAAAAATACCTGTTGGACGTTTTGAAACCACATATTGGCACGCTGACGCCGCTTTGGCTCGAGTCACTGCGCGAGTTTGCCCGGCTGCGGTTCGAGCCCGATATCTCCATGACGCTGGGACCCCCGTCGCTGTCTGGGAGCCTGGACTCCATTTATGCTGCCCTTAATCGTGAGACGCTTCTAAAGTTCTATCAAGATGCGTGGCTGAAGCTTGTCGATGCAATTGCCTCTCTGATTGAGCAGGACAGCGAATTCGTTTTCGATGCCCTCGATGGCAAGGAATCGAGCGAAGCCACGACGAATGGTCACCGTAAATCTGGCATCAATTATCGCGACGAGCCGGTAGCGTTTTTCTTTGTCTTGTTTGGCTTGGCATTCGAGTCGCTCGCCATACGGCCTGGCCAATCCGACTCGCTTGCTACGCGCGACCAGACCCTGGCCATCTTACAGGCTCTCAAGCGCATTCTTCACCCCAGCGTCTCTGGCCACGCTATTTACCGCCCTGATGTATTTGCCGAGACCATGGATCTGCTTGATCGCCTCGTATTGACGGAAGACATTGATGTGCAGACAGTCATCGTCGATATTGCGCGCGCCATGTGTGTCACGCACCCATCTGCCCTTCGCCACGGGTCCGAAGAAGGTGACTTGTCAGAGGACATTGACCAGCTCTTTGAGCTGACTAGAATCATTGTCCTTGTCTTGTCGGGCCTGCTGCCCAACTTGGCCGAGGGCAACCAGCCAGTGCGGCACCAAATCAACGAGGAGACTCTCGTCCTTATTCGCACATCTCTAGATGCTCTTGTCGATGCCGCTGAGGTATTCCCAGCCATCATCAAGTCAGACTTGCATGCTTGCATCATTCACATATTCGCAACCATACTCGCCACGCCAAGCTGCCAGGAGCTGATTGTTCCCCAATCGCTCGCCACCTTCAAACGCTTCATAGGCAGCATGAGCGCCTCGCGGAAGATTGCCCCCGATGGCTCGTCTGCGACTGACGTGCAGCTACAGGGCTGCTTGCGCCGCTTCCTCTCCATATACCTTAATGCCCAAAAGCGCGAAGAATCAACCTCACTTATCTGTGTCAGAAACTGCCTGCTCGCAGCGACTATTCTCTTTACCGGCGGGAACAATCACCTCCCGGCCTCTGAACCGCTGGTCGTTCGATATCTCGACGAGCTCCTGGACTGTCTTACCGACCGCATGGTAAGTTAACCATGCGCAACTGAAACCTGCTCGCTGCTAACAATCGCCACAGACCTCCAAGATTGCCGCCAACTGTATCCGATCGCTGCTCCTGCAAAACTCGCCCTCATCGTCCGACGTCACCATTGCGCGGTACCTCGTTCCGCGGCTCATCGCCTTTGTTATCAACGTCGAGCCCGAGGACCCCGAGCAGGCGCGCTCGCTCGCCGCGCACAGCCTGTGCCTTTACGTTGGCGCCGTCGACGCGGAGCGCACCCCCGCCGCCATGTCCCTTGTCGTGCCCATGCTCATGGCCCGCGCGACGGCCGAGGGCGAGGCGCGCTACCCGGAGACGAGCGCCCGCCTGCTCGAGGTGGCGGCCGTCAACCAGGACGTATTCCGGGGCATCGTCGGCGCCATGAGCGCCGCCCAGAGGAGCCTGCTGGAAGAAGTGGTGCGCTCGGCGCGGCAGGTGTCGAATAGCGCGAATCAGAATAGCACGGACGCGGCGGGCCAGCCGACTATTCAGCTCAAGATGAATTTTGGCGGCTGAGAGCTGATGAATGGAAACGAGACATGCTTTGTTTTTGTTCGTACGAGACTAATGCATACGGGGATGGGGAGAGCTTAAACAGGGGAGAATAGAATCAAAGGCATTTACATTACAAACAACAGCTTTAAAGAACCTTTTTCCAACGTTGCCTGGTAACTTGCTTCTTGTCTTGCTCCCGACTGCGTCTTTACGAAACCAACAACCTATCCTCGCATCGAATTGGGAGGGGGTCTTTTTTTTTTCCAGTTTTCATAGATCATGGCAACCGTAGGAAAAGAAAAAAAGTATTGATGCAGTGCAAAGCAGCGCTATGGGGGCTCGCTATTGACAGTTGTGATGGATGCCCATATATGGCAAAGCAGAGGCGAACCCCTATAGTTGCTGCACACAAAGGGTTTATTGTAATTGCGTTGACGGCGAACAAAGTCTAGAAGCCGGGAATCGCGCTCTCGTGTGAAATTTTGCAAAGGCTACAGCTATAGGTCCTGTTCTCTGTGGCCCTGCCTTCTCAGGTCTTTCGAAACGAAAATGTGTCTTCCACCGCTGTGGCGTCATCGACGGACACGTCGGATACATCCGGGTCAAACACTCTGCTCCTCCTCGTCCTCGTCCTCCTCGGCAGCTCATCATCATCCCACTTTGACGCTCCGTGCCACGTCTCCGGGACCTGGTCCCCCTCGCCCAGCGACAGGATGCGGTACTGCTGCGGCGTGGCCAGCAGCGCCAGCGGATACTCCGTGTCCGTGTTGATCCACGAGATCTGTGCTCTGACCGATGCGCCACCGCCACCGCCGGCGCCGGCGCCGGCCGCACTACTGCTCCTTGTCGCGATGAATTCTTCGGGCACCACCGGCGTCGGTCCCGGCAGCAGCGGATCCCACAGATACGACAGGCGGCTGCTGCTGCTGCTGCCTTCGTCTTGGGAGGAGGGGGAGGAGTGGACGAGTAGCAGCTCCCGCGTCTTCTTGTGCCACGCAAAGGTGACGACGGAGTGAAACACGAGGACGGCGCGTAGCTCGGCGGCGGCAATGTCCCAGATCCAGACGGTGCAGGGTGCGTCGTCGAGCCGAGTGGCGAGGAGGGCGGATGAGGCATCAAAGGCGAGGATGGAGCATCCGGGTTTCGTTTCCGTCGTCGGTCTGCCGTCGGATGGCATGCTGGGTGGTGAGATTGGCTGCGTCGCGCGCTGAAAGGTGTGCACTGTCTGGCCATCTCTAGATGTCTCTAGCTGTTCCTGCCATATCTGTAGCGATGATCAGTAACTATAGTCTAGCAATGGGTTGTTATTTTTTTTTTTTTTTTGAAAAAAAAAAAAAAGAAGAAGAAAAATAAAAGACGTACATGCAACGTATCTCGAGGCACAATGGTCACAGGATGTGTGAGTACTGCCCTCCTTCTCCAAGAGTCTGTTTGCAATATCGCAATACTGCGACTATGGTCGGCAACGGCGCAAAGGTCCGAGTTGTGACTCGGTTGGCAAGTCCTTATGCCCAATTCCAGCGAAACATCCGGGCTATCCGATAAATGCGCGCCATTCATTGTCCTAAAGTGCTGCCCATCCGCCGTGTAAAGAACCAGCTGGTGGCCCTGCGCCGCCGACTCCCACAGCAGCAGCCACTTTCCATCCGGCGTCCAGCAGACGGCCTGCGCGTCCACCATGTCGACCGCCCACGACTTTTGCACCTGCCTGGACAGCGGGTGGTGTATGCTCACAAAATCTTTGCCATTGCTCCGCGTCAGAATGGCCAGGTGCTGGGTGCCCGGCCGCACCGAGTAGCTCCGGCCCACCGACGACGGCTGGTGGAATTTCGGGTTGGCCACCTCGACCGCCGTCGAGTCGGAGAGGCTAAAGATGGCGAGTTTGAGGCCCGACGGCGAGCAGACGAGGACCTCGCCGTCGCGGGCGCCGAATCGCGCAATGCTGGCCTTTTCGCCAGGGAGCAGCGGCGGGGTGCTGATGGTGGCGTGAAAGGACGAGTGGTGGTGGTGGTGGTGGTGGTCGATGCTGGCGGAAAAGACGTGCACGCTCTCGCCGGCGCAAACGAGCAGCCGCGTGGACGAGGGCGACCATTGAAGAAAAGTCACGGGACCGAGGTTCGACGGTAGCTGGATTGTGTTTTCCACCTGCAGAGTCTCGACGGAGCGCACAGAGATGATTTGCGCATTCAGCGTGGCGACGAGGCTGCCATCTGGGCTTGCTCTGCACAGTGGCGACGCTGTCGAAGATTGTGGTGAGCCTGGGTTCCGGGGGCGTTGGAACGCATTTCTGCAGTGTGGGACATACAAGGAAACACGGGAGATGCATACATGACGGTGTATCGTCTCTCGCACGCGAATGATGAAGGTCGTTTGTTGAGTGATCTAGAGTCGCTGGATGTTTACGGCATTGCCGAATTGGGGTTAGGGCGGGGCAACGCTCGCCGAGAGAATGCAGCCAACAGTCAATGAAGAAGTCAAGATTGAAGAGATCAAGGTGGATGAATGATATCAGTAAATAATACATTGACGCATCTCATTAAATGCTCTCCTTCCCGTAGCCCCATCTCCGTCCAAGTGGTATACAAGAACAGGAGAAAAATGCAAAAGAAGCGATTCGCGTTACCATACATGACCGAGCCAACATGCCCTCCAACAATGCCGCTATTAAATATATTGAATTTCCTCTTCTTTTTTTGCCAAGTTTCCTACTTTGCCTCTACCGCCTTTTCCCACGCACTCTCAAAGCCATCTTGATTCTCCACCATGACGATGCTCTGCTCGCCTTGCGTGGTCATCTCCGCCGCGGCCGCCTTCTTCTGTGCCTGTCTCTCTGTCGTGGCCGTCGCAGCAGCATCCGCAGTCTTGGCGTTTCCCACGCTCTCTACCAGGCCGTCGCCGCGCACCTCGCTCTCCCAGTTGCTCGAATAGACGACCGCCGCAAAGGCCTCGAGCCCGCGCACGGCCTCCATGTCCTGGAGGTACTCGTTGGGAACGCCGTTGCCAATGGCGTGCGCCTGGCGTGTCAGCACAGACAGAATCTTGGGCAGCAGAACGACTTTGGTCTGCTTGGACTCGGTAATCACATTGGCCATGAAGCCGCTCTCGTCATCGGGCAGCTCAAACGCCTCCGTGGCCAGCTTCTTATCCACCAGCGTCGAGAAGCCGGCGTCGAGGAGCAGCGTCAGCACGTGGCAGAACGCGGGCGACTCGACCAAGTCGGCCGTCTCGTCAAGGAGCCGGCGCAGGGCCTCGGGCGAAGGCTGCGCGGGGAGGCCTTGCTGGGCGGCATTGTCTTCGAGGATGCCCGATTGCCGAATTACGTCATCTTCCTGATCCTGCGGCGGGAGCAGGTACTTGAGCCAGTTGGCGCTGCGTCGCTCCTCGGGAGTGGAACCCTCGACCTGTCTGCGGACTTCAATGACAAGATCGGACAAGCGGTCAAAGCTGATGAGATCGCGGGGGTTGAGTGTGCCAAAGACGGAGCGGACAGCGCTGTCCACCGTCTTCATGATGTCGACCCAGCCCTTGTTGAGAAGCCACCAGCTAAAGGTGAGGTACTTGCGGTTCGTATCAAAGTCACTGCCATAGGCCTGGTCGGTGTTGTCGTCGTCGTTGTTCTCGAGGCTGATCGTGGCAGACTGGGTGCCGGTGGCCAGGGCAACGACACTGGAGAGATAACTCCGGCGGCCGAGTAGGTTGAGCTGCACGCGGGTGAGCATGGTGAGCAGAGCGAGGGTATAGATGAGCGTAAAAGCCCGCGTAACAGCTGCAGCTTGTTAGCAGATGAGTGAGGGGGCGGCAGGGTCAGGCATGCTGCACATACAGCTGATGATTAAATCATCCCACAGCTGTCGCTTGGAGCGACGAGACCTGGCCGGGGAGCCTTCCTGCGCGGCGCCCTCGGGCACAGAGGTCAGAGGAGGGAGAGACGCCTGGCTGGCGTGGACGCCGCTCTCGCTCACGATGGAGCTCTTGCTGTCGTCCTCGGTCAGAGTGGTGTCGGCGATGCTGGGCGGGGCAGGCGCGGCATCCGTCGGATTAGCCTTGACGACCTTGGCCGTCTTGGCCTGCTGGATCTCGTAGGTGATTTGCTCCGTGTTCATCTCGGCGAGGACGTTTGTGGTGGCGGTGGGGAGGAGGGCGAGGACGGTAAAGGTGCAGTCTTCTTGGTTTTGCTCAAAGCGTCGACGCAAGCTACGCAAAATGTTAGAGGGATAGTTTAGATATGGGATATGGCGTTTAAAGGGGTATCCGTACTTTTCTTTCGAGATGCGCTCGCTAGACATGCGCTCGCGCGCGTCGGTAATTTTGGACATGACATATTGGCTAACAATGTAGCCAGCACCGACGAGGCCGACGCCAATGGCAACGGGCGTGCGGTTCCGGCGGAACCATCCCCGTACAGACGAAATCATGACTTTGCAGTCTGTGTTGAGCGGCTATGGATTTGCAGAGGAGCTCAGATGGATGGAACTGTGCCGATTGCCGTCATGGGAGGAAGTCGGGCGTCGATGCGCTTGGCGAGCTTTTTTGACAAGAAATTTGAATTGCACGCTTGCTGAGATGAGGTCTTTTGCGAAAAGAAATCCTCTTTTGCGAGACAATGCGGGAATAGGGTTGACAATGTTTTGTAACTCCACGTGTGGAAAGCGTCAAGCTATCGTCATCTGATGTCTACCTAGGTAGGTAGGTGGCAGGTCAGGTAGGTGGTCCACGGCGCGCGCAGTGCTGGAACCAAAAGCTGTCGTCTTTCCTGGGGGGGCTGGCTGGCTTAGCTGGCAGGTAGTTGGCGCGAAGGCGAGCCGAGGTCTCGGTCCCCCGAAAGCGACCAGAGCAAGCCAAAGCTGGCCAATACAGCCGAGCTTACGATGGGGGTACATGTACTTTGCCGTACTTGTGTGCGAATTCACATGTACCTTGCTTGTGCCCTGGCCGTGCCAGGTCTTACGCCACATGCCCCAGAATCTGGAGCTCTAGAGGTTAGCCCGATTGGGCCATGATTTTGATGAGAACTCGACTGTAAACCTGTGCTGTCATATTACAAGAAGAAGGTTTCACAGATTGTATCGAGTAGAATTGGTTGATTCCGTAGGATGGAAAGGAATTGGCAAATTAATTTCACAAGCGAGTCACACACAAAAGCTAGTCACGTCTTGAACCAGGTGTGCTTGCCAGACATCTCCGAGTAACTCTGTGTTGGTCAGTAACCTCCAAGGCGTTGCTCATAAGTAGTCCTGCTTTTATTTGGCCAACTTGATATCTACGCCGTTCATAAGTACATGACCTTCGGCAGCCCATTCAACAAATGGTAAAAGGCCTCTGGCGAATCTAACTAGTTGTATAGAAAATAGCCCGCAAACGCATCTCAGCAGAAAACTCTTTAAAAAAAAAGAAGAAGAAGAAGAAGAAAAGACAAAGGAAACGGCAAGTAATTTGACTCGAGTTTTTCGGCAAGGAAAAGTCTTTGAAAGGTTTGAGCCACAGACTCCATCCGCACTGTTTGTTGACGCAGAGCAGGCGCGTTTCTTGTCATTGGTGGTGCCGATTCAGGCGGCGCAAGACGTTCGATTCGGGCACATCGGGCTGCCTTGCATGCGACTAAAATGAACTGTCTGCAAATCATTTACAACGGGCTAGCATAAAAATCGTGCATGGCTCTATATTGGCATTTGTGGCGCCGGGCTGGTTCTACAGATGATTTAACCCTCGCCCTTTGCCTTTGCTGACAGGCTGTGCTGGCGCCGTCATATCTTTTGCAGTAAATATGCAGATGGTTGCAGAGTCAAAAATATAGTTTCGTGCACTCATTAAATGGTCTCCTAGAATAATACGACGGAGAGGTCTTATATACAGCCATTCCCGCATGCCATCTTCGCCCCCTTCAAGTAATCCCGTTTATTATACCTGCCTCGCTCAGCCAGCTATCCGTCCATCAGTCACCACACCAAAACCCCGTACAGCCATCAACTCCCCGACCTTGTGAGTTCGCCAACAGTTTATTCTTGGCCTTTTCATGTCATGTGGATTTTCTTTTCCTTTTTTAGTTCTTCTTTTTCTGTTTACAGCGTTTTGGCCCGCTGCGCAGCCCATCTCGATAAGCTCTTCCCCCTGCGCACCAATCAGCGGCGCGCCAAAGCCAAGCCAATCTAACCAAAAAACCCGTTTCCTCTGCGTAGGTAGCCAGTGGGCTGATGAGCTGAGAAGCCTCCCCCACCACCACCACCATCACCCATTTTCCCCCGCAGTGACGTCCTAGTCAGAGCAGCTGACTGTCATCATCTGCACCTCATTCCCATTTCCCTCTCAGGCCTTGACCTCTTCAACGTCATCCTCTCCTCTCCCTCTCTCTCTCTCACTCTCTTTCTCCCCATTCTTCCCGCCCTCCACTGCCTGTCGTATACCATCAATTGGTCTGAAACCACTCACCATCCATTTTATCCTTTGCACGATATCCTAGCCCGCCGCTCCGATTGCGCACCGCGCCGCCCACCCATTCCCAAACGGCGCGCGCGCGTTTTCCGCCCCTCCCCCGCCCGTTTTCTTTTTCTCCCCTTCACCTGTCGGCCCCCTCTCTGCTCCCCCCTTCCCC